>JAKUAP010000019.1:0-156818 GCA_030563005.1 Komagataea qinlingensis
GTCATTGAGAACCAATTTTTACAACATTTACACAGTCGAAATGACAAAGGAACTAAAGGAGCTACTCAAGACTGAACTTGAATTGAAGAATGCAATATTGAACGGATTCCAGAGTGACCTTGAAAATCTTGTCAGAGAAGCAGGGATTTTGTTGAAACTGGATCGGGGGAAAATCCAAGGACTGCCTCTACAGAAATATGCTAAGCGTAGCTTTAAAAGGTATTTTAACAGTTTATAGATTTCTAGGTACGTAATTTATTATTTGCAAACCAAATATTGTAATTGGGGGAAGCAGGGACTCAGATACACGTTCAACAAAACCGACCTTAATCATGCATTATACTCTATCTAATCTTGTTCGTTCAAGTTGATATCTTGTGATTGTGGCTGAGTTTGCTGTTGCTGTTGCTGCTGTTGCTGCTGCTGCTGTTGTTGTGCAAGGAAAGCTGGATCCGTGTTAAACAATAATGAGACACCTTCGTCACCAGCAGTGATAATCTTGTTACCATTTTCAACAGCACTGAAATCAAGAATACCAAAATTGTGACCAACACCAATAAACATTTCTTCATCTGTTCTGGAATCCCATTTGCAGATCTTACCATTCATAGAGGATGCGATAAGGAATGGAGTTCCTGGAATGAATTGTAGTTTTGTGACAGTATCGTCTAATTTGATTTGATGTCTTTCTCTCCACGTTTTAGCATCATATAAGATGACATTACCAGAGACTAATCCAATAGCCAGTAATGACAACGTTTCACTCCATGATATGGTTTCAATACTGGCATCTAATGGATCCTGGTCTTCCGTTAGTTCAATGACTTTTAACGTACTTAAATAAAGTACTGTTCGACACGTTTACTATAGCTATAGTACCTTCATTTGAACCAACAGCTAAGATATGTGAACCTTTCTGCAATGATGATGTGATCCATGGTAACACTTGACCTCTGAATTCCGGTTCTGACAATTTGAAATAAGTTTGAGCAGTGAATGCATTCCAACCAACAATAGAGCCATCAGAGTAAGAAGTGACTAAATGTAGAGAATCTAAATCATCAGTGTTGACAAAGACACCAGATGTTGCTTCTGATTGATGAGAAAACCCAGACATGATTTGTTCAAGACTTGGAGTCAATTGATAGACCCATACAGGCCCATCTGCTGCACCAAAAGCAAAGACAGGTTGTGTTGGATGTGCCGTGATCCATGTGATTTCTTCAACTTCTTCTAATTCAGCATATAAGTTCCATGCTTGGCCTCTTTCGTGTGACTGATGGACAATGATTTTACCAGACATATCACCAGTGATTAAGAACTCACCATCACCTGTAAAGGCACCAGTAATGATGGACTCCTTGTGACCTTTGATCTGTTGAACAAATTTAGGTGGTTGCGAATGTGAGGCCATTAGTAGGCAGTATTATCACCACCACCAGATACAACTAATGGTAGAGTAGGATGTGAGAAGACAGTGAAGACAGAGTCTCCATGCTTGTCAAAGTATGACCATGAGTTATTGGACATGTCACTTCAATTCTATCTTCTTCTGGGACATCTTGATCCATTTGTTCTTCTTCATTAGCATCGGCGACATCTTCATCGTCACTGATTGGCTCAGCTTCGTTTGATTGTTCAACGACTTCTTCAACTTCGTTAACGTCGACGTATTCTTCCTTATCTGGGACTTCTTGGCCCATTTGGTATGGGATAAAAATTCTGAATTCATTTCCAAGGGGGGAATTAATACGGAATATGACGTAGTAGATTATGCAACAGCACGAACGAAGCGTAATTCCTGACGTTATCTGAGATCTCTTGAAGATCCACTCATTTCATGATATGCGAAGCCCTGCTTTCGCCATTTTCTTGCCTTTCCATAACAGGAAGTTTCGCGGCTACTACATCCGGCAAAGGCAAAGTTGACTCAAAAATGGCGCGCCAAAGTCATGCAAAAGTGACTAAAAATAAACAAAAAAAAAATAACAACAAACCATGAAAATGGAAATGGCACAATCATGGACAGCTCCAAAAAGAGTAAACTCATAGTAATGAAATGTCAACAGTGAGCTCTGTAAAACACCGACCAACGACACGGCCGTGTCCCATGCAGGATTTGGGTCCAGCTGGTGGTGGTTTGGTGGCGGGAGCCCTAACTAAGCGGTGGCCCAACCATAACCCTTAGAAATGTTAGGGACCTTGCATGACTGGATTTGGTTTCTCATGAGAAGCAGCAAATGGCGAGATTTGCACAGATGGATGGGGTGCCATAATCGATTGTGCACATTTGGCTAAGGGGGGTGGTTGCTAGTAGCAGGTCCCAGTCTCTGAGGGCTCCCATGGGTTGGCTGTTCCCATGCTACATGTCCATGCATTGGATGGTCAGGACTTGCAATGCGGCGATGCCCTGTGTTCGCTCGTGCCCTGTTGCATCAGACAAACAGAGGGCACGCTGGAAGTTGGAATGAGAGACCTTCTGGAACCTGAAATGACCAGCAGGCCGGTGGTCATAAGCACAGAGGCTGAGCACTGGATCTGAGAGATTACGGAATGGTGTGGAGAATCACGCCGGTAAGTGTGCCTACCAGACCACAACAACAATGGTGTGGGTGCTCATGAGTTTTAACACCAAAAACACCAAATACGAATCAGTTGCTGAGTAACTACAAACAAGACGCCGTAAGAGTAAATATTAGTTATTAGATTAAGCATAGACTGGCCTCAATGGACCATCAACAAAAATTCAGTAGAGAAAAAGGGCACCAAACAAAAAGAGCCTTGTAATAGGAAAAAACCAATGCAAACAGCAGCACAATAGGTAATTGACAAAAAGAATGTTAATATTCAAACACCAATGGCAGGTAGAACATCATTTGGATGAACCGCCATGGAATTGAACCATGATTTTAATTAATCAACTCTAGTTAACTGAGGAAGTGATGGATTTTAATTTGGCTAATAATTTCTTTAAGAAAGATTTCTTTTCAGTTTTAGCTTCTTCAGCATCTTTCTTAACTTCTTCTTTCTTGGCTTCAGTAGCGGTTTCAGCGTCTTCAGCGGCAGCTTCAACTTTAGTTTCAGCTTGTTCAGCGGCAGCGTCGACGGTTTCTTTAGCTTCTTCGACTTGAGTTTCAGCGTCAGCAACGACTGGTTCGACTTTGTTTTCTAATTGGGTTTGGGTGGATTCGACTTGAGCAGCGGACATTGTGAATAGAATATGTGTGTTATTAAAGAAGAGAAGGGAAAGAAACTGAGAAAGAGAGAAAGTGGCGATAACACCGATATTTATAGCAATAATTTGCAAAAAAAAAAATGGCTTTGTTTTAGTTTCAGAAAAATTCTTGTGTCAAATGCTGTGCAGCGACTCGCATTAGGTTTGGCGCAGATCTGCGTTTTTGCGCTTTCTGAAAGTTTTTGTGTCTAGTGGGCTGGTATGATTTTGTGCAAAATGGCGAAAACTGAATTGTGTTAGGGTAGTCAGCCAGATGGTGGGAAATGTGCTTAGAAAGTACACTAGAAATGGCTGGGTACACCTACAAACATATAATTCCAAAAGCTTTCCTAAACGGTAACCATGTCGCCTTCAATTTTCCACCGTATTATGGGACTCCGCAGTGACGCCGGATGGAAGGCCTCATATAACTATTACAGAAATTCCGACCACTATCACATGACTGTTGATCGGAAATCTCCAAAAAATGGCAAAAAACGTCCAAACAAAAAACCCATTCAAATAAACAAGAGAGTTAAAAAGTGGTAAATTTAGATATCAAACAATACTACTCAAATCAAGTCCGACTAATTGCTAATAGCTACCAGATCACCGACACACGCTTGCTGAGAGAGTGCCAAATTACAAACCAGAGGAAAATTCAGACAGTCATTAAATATAACAACACTGGTTTGCCAACAAGACATAAATAAACTTTCATCATGTTTACTCAACAACAGCAACGTCCTGGTTTCTTAGACCCAAACTCCAGAAGAAACGCATCCACTCCATCATCTCAAATCCAACAACTCAACCTCAATACCAACCAATTTCCTCCATTAAGCGCACAACAACTATCCAATGCGTCCCAAATATTGAACCAACAACAACAACAACAACAACAACAAGCTCCAATCTCCGCATCACAAATAAATGCTGGCCTGCCTCCATTATCAACAGACCAAGACCTTTCTCAACAACAGCCAATTCCTGGTTCAAGAGCGTTAGATGATGAAAAAGTGTATCAATGGATTATTGAGTTATCCTATGGTCCAAATCGTGAACAAGCATTATTGGAACTCGGTAAAAAGAGAGAACAATATGATGATTTACCATTAGTCTTATGGAATTCTTTCGGTGTTATGACTTCTTTGTTAGATGAGATTATTTCAGTTTATCCATTATTATCACCACCTAATTTAAGTTCATCTGCATCAAATAGAGTCTGTAATGCATTGGCTTTGTTACAATGTGTTGCCGCACACCCAGAAACTAGAACGTTGTTCTTGAATGCTCATATCCCATTGTTCTTATATCCATTTTTGAATACCAATTCAAAGCATAGACCATTTGAATATTTAAGACTGACAAGTCTGGGTGTTATTGGTGCATTAGTTAAGAATGATACACCTGAGGTTATTTCATTCTTATTAACTACTGAAATCATTCCATTATGTTTAAGAATTATGGAATCTTCATCAGAACTGTCCAAAACTGTTGCCATTTTTGTCGTTCAAAAGATCTTGGTTGACGATGCTGGTTTATCTTATGTTTGTCAAACTTACGAAAGATTCGCAGCAGTTGCACAAGTTTTGAAATCAATGGTTGATCAACTGGTTAATCAACAAACGTCAAGGTTACTCAAACATGTTGTTAGATGTTATTTGAGATTAAGTGATAATCCAGATGCAAGAAAGGCATTAAGACAATGTCTACCTGAATCTTTAAAAGATGCAACCTTCCGTTTAGTTCTTAGAGATGATCCAGCATCACAAAAATGTTTGGCTCAATTATTATTGAATTTAGGTGATTATGAGGGCCAACAAGCCGCTCAACAGGCTCAGCAACAGCAGATCCCAGGTTTGAATGACCAAATCCCAAACATGCAAGCACCAAGAATATAAGAAAAGTCTACGTTGATGTATGATGAGAAAGAGTGTTTGGACTAGGTGAGAGGAGGGAGGATGATAAACGATAAATGATAAATGACCATGTATACATTAGCAAAAGTCAGATGCTTTGAAAGGGATTGATCAGGAAAAGGGATGCCCCTTTTAAGTTTTTTATAAATCCCATTTCATAGTCATATTCCACTAACGATAGCATTTTATTTTGATTTGAAAAAAGCATCGTCCAAATTGAATCAACTTCAATTGAGTCAGTCTGGATACTGATAATGAGAAAAGATAGAAACGATCTTCATAGTATTATTATGTTTAATTTAATACACTGTTTTATAAGAAATTGAAGAGTATAGCAATATTATTACTCTCGGAATAACTCAACCCGAACTTGGGCTAATGACTAATCTCGGTTTGTATTGGAGGTTTTTCTGACATGAATTGGACTTGTAAAAACAGATAAGCCAAATGTCACTCCGTTTACAGAAGATTCAGCAACACTTGACCGGTTCTACGATGTCTGAAACTTCCAAGAACGAATTTCTCAAAGAGTACATCTTTTTCGGTCACGATACCGTCAACAGAGTATCGTTTCTTCGTGAAGATAATGAATTTATTAGCAAGGCATTGAGTGACCCAACTACTAAAATTGTGGTGTTCAATGATGGTTTTGTGTATGGTGTTAATGGTGATGAAGGTTCCAGAGTCACCTACCTGAAGAAAGCTGAGATCGGTGACGATGTTATTCATCAATGGATTGAATATAATGAAAGTCATGAAGTTGGTATTCATGATGGGATATTAGTCAGTTTTCTAGGGTTGGATGAAAGAGAAGCCGGAGTGAAGTATAAGTTGTATGGAGGTGTTGCATATTTTGCCATTGATATCAGTAGAGTTCCTTCATTGATTGAGAAAGTGGAGAAATTAGGATTGGTTAAGATAACTAACAGAAACGATATTTTCAACTTGAATAATTTTGATAGTTCGATATTCAGTCATGGGAAAATGTATCTTGATTGGTTATCAAGAAACAAATTCTGTGCTGGTTGTGGAAAAAGAACAGTGCCTATTCAGGCGGGTACTAAATTAATGTGCAGTTCGTCAAAAGAGGAGAATTGTCCAGTCAAGACAGCATTCGTTTCAAATGTTTCATTTCCTAGAACAGATTCAGTCATTATAACAGCTATAACTACGAAGAACTACGATAAGATTTTATTAGGAAGAGGTAAGAGATTTCCGGGGCCAATGTATAGTTGTATTGCTGGATTTGTTGAACCTTCAGAATCAATTGAAGTTGCTGCATTAAGAGAAGTTTGGGAAGAAACTGGTGTCAAAGCTAATGATTTAGTGATTTTGAAAACCCAACCTTGGCCATATCCTGCTAATTTGATGATTGGTTGTATTGCATTTGTTGAAGAAAATGGTGTTAATGAAGTTATTAATTTAGGTCATGATCCAGAATTATTGGATGCTAAATGGTATGATATCAGCTTTATTAGAGATATGTTGGAGAAGAAGGTTAAAAGTGATTTCTTCTTGCCACCACAAACTGCTATTGCTTACCATTTAATTGATGCTGTGGTTAAGAAATACAATGAATTGAATTAAGTAATCTATTCCTTTAGAACATTTATTTTATACAACGTAGAAGGTTGTATCTGTACTATGTAGTCAAGTCTAATTGATTTCGGTATTCCAGATCTCAAAACCCAATTTCTTACCAAATTCAGGATGAATGAATCTTGCTGGATTCTTTAAACCGAATTCAGTCAAACTTGACAAGTCCTGGTCTTTCAAATTAACCAATTCTGTGTAACTTTTCAATCTATCTGCATCAATCGATTTAGGAACAACAACTCTACCTTCTTTGATATGGTAAGAAGTCAAGATCGCATTTGGAGTAGTGTTGTACTTCTTTGCTAATTCTTGAACAATTGGAATTTTAATATTTGGAGCACCATTGGCACCTGCAGGTGAGTAAGCAGCAAGCAAGATACCGTTCTTTTGGCTGAATTCAACTAATTCAGTTTGTGGTAGGTGAGGATGCAATTCGACTTGGTTGATGACTGGCTTAACACGAGCAACTTTCAATAATTCAGTCAGGAATGGAATTGAGTAGTTGGACACACCGATTGATCTGATCTTGTTTTTGCCTGCTAAGTGTAAGTCCTCGATCTTTTGATAGTAGTCAATGTAATCGTACTTGATATCCTCCAACTTGGTTTCAACTTCTTCACCATTAGCATCCAGGGTGAGTGGTTTGTATAGAGGCCAGTGTTGTAACAATAAATCAACATAGTCAATTCCCAATTTCTTCAATGATTCATTGAGTGACTTTTCTGGATCAGTGGCCAATGAAATAGCAACTTTGGTGGTGATGAACAAATCTTCTCTCTTAACAACACCAGAATCGAACAAATCTTTCAATGCTTCACCAATGACTGCCTCTGTCAAGTAAGAATTGGCAGTGTCGATGTGTCTGAAACCCAGTTTGACAGCTGTGATGACAGCTTCTTTAGTATGTGGCGCTCTGTCACCGAAATTGGCTGTTCCCAAGCCCAATGCTGGGACGGTCTTTCCATTGTTAAATTTGAAGGTGATTTTGGTGGCGTCTGTGGACATTATTAGTTATTCCTGATAGTCTGTATAGGTAATCTGTGATAAATAAAGTACAGAAGAAGGGATTTTCCACCATTATATACTTCTGTTGGGCAAGTTAGCTCGGTTTATTGTCATCCCGATCTGGAAATTTTAACGATATTATCTACGAAATTGTTAACCAAAAATACGCAATGTTTTCACAATAAGAGAACCTCCTGGATGAATTTGTCAGCCTCGATATCACCTTTGTATTCGCCATCCACCAAGTCCTTTAATTTGGAGACAACTTCTTCACTGCTCATTGTTTTCAAGTCGACGGAACCTTTCCATTTTTTCAAGATTTCCGTCAATTTCGCTGAACCCTTGCTGATTTCTTCATCTGATAACTTACTTCTCTTTTGTTCATTAGATTCATTAAACTCTTCTAACTCAGTAGCCTTTCTTTTAGCCATTGAGACGATCTTGCTCGGAAACTTAACAACTGTAGCAACGTTAATACCAAATGATTGATCAGAAATACCTGGTTCAACCTTGTATAATAATGTGATATCTTGACTGGTGTTATCTTTATTCTCAACGTGAGCAACAACATGAAGATTCTCAACATTTGAATTCTTCTCACTCAATTTTGTCAATTCATGGAAATGTGTAGCGAATAAAGTAAAACATTTCAATTTAGTTGAGATATAATCACTAATAGCCCAAGCCAAGCCAAAACCATCATAAGTAGAAGTACCTCTACCCAACTCATCAATAATTATCAACGAATTCTCACTAGCTGTTTTCAAAATGGATGCAGTCTCTAACATCTCTACCATGAACGTAGAAACACCTTTCAATTGAGAATCACCAGCGCCGACTCTTGATAGGATAGCATCAAATATAGACAACTCAGCACCTTCTTCACATGGGATAAAACAACCAATCTGTGACATCAATGAAATCAAACCTAATTGTCTGATATATGTAGATTTACCACCCATATTTGGACCAGTTATGATCAAGAATTCAGTTTGATCTTTCAAGAACTTGAAATCATTAGCAATGAAAGAAACTTCATCTTGCATTTCAACACATGGATGTCTTGATTCTTTCAATTCAACTGCACGAGTTGGCGAGTTGATTGGGTGTAGTTTTGGTTTGATGTATGGAGTTGGTGCATATGATGAAACGTGTGCGAATGAAACAATGACGTCTAAGTGTGATAAGACTAGTGATATTTTTTCAAGCACTGGTGTGTATGTTGCTGTGATATTGATGATTTCTTTGACTAAAGCAGATTGCTGCTTGTTATATAGTTGTTGAAGCTTGAAGCTCTCTTTTGAAATATCTCTTAATTTTGATGTAGTGAAAAAGACACCTGCCTTCACTGTTTGTAATTCAATAAATCCTGAATTACCACGAATAGAACGTTCTTCGTTTCTAGTGACTCTTAGGCACCAACCATGAACTGGATGGTTTTCTAGTTTCAATTTCTTCTCAGCATCGAGATTCAGTTCTTCAGCAATATTGAGGTGGATTTTGGAAATGGCGGATTGAATATCATCAATACGGTTTCTGTATTCCATCAACTGATCATCATAATCTGGTTTGATGATGAATTCATGACGATCTAATGCGTCTAAATCAACTGTTGTTTCGACTAATTCCTGTAATTTTAATAAAGGTGTGTCGTATTCTTTCAACAGTGATAGCCAGTTTTCATCAATAAGTCTGTTTTCCTCACCAACTTGCGATTGTTTTAATTCCAATAGTTCAATAATTTCTGGTACCTTGATCAAAAATTGATAAATTCTAACAACATCCTCTAAGTTTGAATGTTTTCCTTTTAACAATTTTCTTGTCAATTTCTTTAAATCAGGAATAGAGTTCAATAAATCATCAGTCAATGCATATCTTAATTGGGTGTCTTCTATCATTAATTCTACCAAAGCATGTCTAACTTCAATTTCACTTTGATCAATCAGCGGTTGTTTGATCCATTGATGTAATAATCTTGATCCACCAACACTTTTACAGTGATTCAATAAGTCAAATAAGTTTGAGTTTTTGGAACTGTTTGTGTTTGCATTTGATGGGAAAAGGTTTAATGCCTTCAGCGCAGATGAATCCAATTTCATGAATGTGGATAAGTTATGATTCAATAATGTATAGGTTCCATAATTCTCATCACTTGTTAACAATGATAAGTATCTGATGATGGCAGAAGTGGCATTCAATGCAAACTGCTGCGTTGTAATTTCGTTAATGGACAATGACAATTCATCAGACAATAATTTGGTCAAATCATGATCAACATCTTTATTGATGAAATCTGATGGTTTCAATTCAGAAAGAGTTGCTCCACAACGATCAATAACACCAACCAATTTCAGATAATCCGGATCATTAGTATCTGAAGGAGATGGAATTAGGACTTCCTTAGCATCAATCTGAATCAATAAACTCTCTAAATTGGAATATAACTCATTGTCTATGATCTCACTAATTCCCAAAACTCTATCATTGGAATTAGCAAAACAGTACCCGACTCTCTTATCAACACCACTACCACTACCGATCTTCAATGCAACAACGACAACCGAACTCTCCAAACTTGAAACATTAATCAAATCTTCAACTGATTCAACATTTCCTGGTGATGCAAACTTAACCAATTCCCATTCTTTATCATAGATCTCAACCTTATAACCCATTTCGAAAAGCATCAATCTTAACAATGAGTTCAAAACTTGTGGAGACACAGTAACGTAATCAATACCCTGTGAGGTCTTCTTGATGACTGAAGTAGTCTTATAGATCAATTCACTAACCAACGCAGCATCTTCTTGAAAAACTGAATAATAATCACCTTTGTCAACTATTCTGATAATGTTTTGAGCTTTTGCATTCAGTTTTGTGAGCTTTTGATGAAATTGACGTTCATCTGAGTTATCAGAGAACTTTAGATCTGGACGTGTAGAACTCATGACAAAGATCAAGTGAATCAAAGTCACAAATCGATGGGTGTAAATGATTTGTGATGGTTTTGGAAACAAAGAAATTCCTGAAGTCAGTCGCGTTTTCCGAGGGGTAACGCGTCTGTCATGTGAGTTCATTTCTTAACTTGGGCCTCTAAATCATTATTCATTCACTAAAAGAATCGAGATAAATGGAAAATATAGGGACAAAATGGTAGATTCAGTGGTGGTCTTCATTCTGCGGTCTGGTCCACATGCTGCGGCGTATATCTATCACTATCGGAACCTATTTCCCCCATCTCACTGAGCATGGGTGGACTCAAACCAGCCATTTAGTGAGTCTTTGAGTAGATGGTTTAAACCAATCTGGATCAACGATAACAGACATAAGCCAGAATCACTCCTCAATCAGAGAGATTGATCTTCTGTCATAGTTTCTCCAAATGAAGTTGAACTTTAAATATAAATTTTCCCTGGTGGAAATATCAATGATGCAACTGAAGGTCCTAAACCGGAGAGGTCAATTGTATAATGGGACTCAATCCAGATGGGTACAACGGTCACTTAAGTTCCATTCTAGCAGTTTGGCACAATGGGATCAGTGGACTGTATCGAGCGTGACGCGCGGAGCGTAGCAAAGCACAGCATCTTGAACTACATCAACCTTCCCGTAACGAACATAAAACAATATTTATCTATCATTAAATCTCTATCTATTGGTCATCTTCTTCAGAGTCATCGTATTCTTCATATTCGTCATTATCATTGTAGACAAAGAATTGAACAAAGATAATAAAATCTAAAATCAAAGTACCAATTGAACCAGCAAGCCAACTTGATTGAACCAATAAGAAGTACGGATCAATACTTATAGCCAAGATGGAAATGACATATGTTAGGTTACCTAAGACAGCACAAAGGAAGAATAAGAAAGAAATACCATCGCATGATTTTCTTTGGAAGTTTAATAAAATTTGAGGCATTCTTGAACCAAGATATAATGCGGCAGATAACCAGCCAAAGAATTGCGCTAATGGATCAAAAGTTAAGTCTGGTTTTGATGGTTCTTTGGTTGGATCATACGAAATATACCATCCAATAATACCTGCTAAGACGACAAGTGTAACTAATGATGATTCAATGAATTTCTTTAAATGAGTCTTTTTCTTGTTTTTGGCTTCTGTTGATGAATGATGGACCTGGGTTGAAGAACCCTGTGGCTGTTCACTTACTTGAGACTCAGAATCTGTTTCACCTAGAACATCGTGTGCAATTTCATCGAAGATATCTTCACTTAATGGATTAGATGGATTTAAATGAACATAATCGACATTTTTGGTGCCGTCACCATAGAGGAAGATTTGTCCCAATAGAACGAGATCAGCAACGGTATAATAAACAGCTAAGATGATCATTGTCGGTAGAACATGTTGTAGAACTGCACCCAAGACATTGAAGACATCACCAGCAAGCCATAACACAACAAATAAGAATGATAGGCCCTCACTGGATTTTCTATAATAGTTCTCGTAAATCTGCGGCATGAAGACAATAATCCAAAAAGAGATGGACACAGAGCCCATTATCCCACTGATTGCCTCATTGTTGAGATGATGTGGTGTAGAATGTGGGGACATGGATGGATAAATGCAAAATGATATGGTTTATGATCAAAAGATGATCAAAAATTCATGACTTTCGAAATTTTTCTTGAGAGAAGCTGCCAAGGCAGGCAGGCCGTCGAAGAAGCAAAAAAAGTTTCTTCTTCGCGAAAGTCACGTGAAAACGGCTTCTGAAACACGTGAGTTTGTGAGATTGACACAATTACGTAATGGCTCTCCTAACTTGGCACAGGTTCTAACTTTCCGTCAACTTTTGTTCAAGTTCCACTCTCAAGAACGTTCTGGGACTTATAAAAGTGGAAGAACAAGCGGTTGGAATCTGATTCTTGATACTTATTGTTAGTACGAGCACAAAATGTCACCAGATCCATACGTGGTTGCACACAGAGGGTACAAGAACAAGTATCCTGAAAACACATTGTCTGCATTCGAAGGTGCCGCTTCCATCGGTGTTGATATTATTGAAACAGATCTTCAAATCACCAAGGATGGGATCCTAGTTATCAGTCACGATCCTTCAACAGGAAGAACTTTTGATGAAGATTTGGTTATTGCTGACACAAACTTGATTGATTTGCAGGCGTTGAAGAACAAAGAAGATCCAGATCAGAAATTGCCTTCTTTTGAAGATCTATTGACCTGGTATGTCAAGAAGGGAGGTGATCTAAAATTGATGTTGGATATCAAGCCATATCATGATGTTAGCATTCTGGCTAAGATTATCCGTGGTTTACTTGATGTCAATGGTGATCTGAGTTTCTGGCAAAAGAAAGTGATCTTTGGGTTATGGACCTTACCATTTTTGGATTTGGCTATTAATACGGGGTTATTGAACAATTTCGAGATTTTCAACATCACAATCTCACCAACTGGGGCTTTGAAGTTCCTTGAAAGATCATTGCAGGCCAATGATCCAAAGATCGTTCTGAAGGGTGTCTCCTTTTTGTTTGTTTCATTGTTATCTGGTGAATTTCCAGATGTCCAAAAGGAGTTGGAAAAGCACAATGTGGGCTTGTACACATGGACCTCAAACACAGAAGACTCTTTCAAATTGTCTTACGAGCATAATGCCAGAGGTATCGTGACTGATGAACCTTTGGAATTACAAGCGTTCATCAGACAGCATCCGCCCGGAGCCGCTCTTTCCAAATACATCCCTCCAAGTTTCCTTTCAAAGAAGGGTTTGCAAATTTCTATTCGTTTCCTTTTCTTTAGAGTTTTTGAGTTCATTCATTTAAGAAACCTTTTGATTTATCCACCTGTCCGTTATGCAGTTGGTGCCTTACTTAAGGCCCTTTCCTGAAAATTACGCAAGGCTCCTGGACGAACCCTGCTAAATAGAAGTGGCTGATCCCTGCTAATACACATTCCATCGCGTAAATTTGAGAACTAACTAAAAAGTAGTGCCTAAATTATTATATGGTTGGGACACTCTCAGTTGTTTGTGTTTAGAATTTTTAAGAAAAACATGAAACAAGAGCTGATTTTACTCTGAAACAAATACAAAACATCGCCTATTTCACAGCCAAAGCATGATCAAGGTTAGTGGTACATACTCAATTTAGGAACTCGGGCAGCATACTAACCACTGGAAACAGGGCCTCAGAAAATCACTCAAAGAGAAGAACTCACCTCACACGTCGATCTCATCACCAATCACTACCAGTGATAAACAATCATCAGTCTCATCTATAAATGACATCCAACTATCACAAAGCAACATCCTACAGTCCCCGAAGAGAGTAATTAAAGCATTATACGACTACACCCCACAAGGTCCTGGTGAATTGCAGTTCTCTAAAGGTGACTTCTTCCACGTTATTGGCAATGTAGATGATAATGAATGGTACGAGGCATGTAACCCATCAACAAACGTCAGAGGTATGGTCCCTGTCCCTTATTTTGAAGTGTTTGGTAAGACAGCAAGAACAGTTAGCGGAACATCAATAATCAACAAGGCCCCTCTATTTAGCAGCCCTTCAAACAGTCGAAAACTATCAGTCGATTCAGCTTCATTAAGCAGAAATTCTAGACCAGGCTCTGCAGGCCAAGGTGCAAATACATTATATGCCATCGTTTTATATGACTTCAAAGCTGAAAGATCAGACGAATTGGATATTCATATTGGTGAGAATATAATCCTTTGTGCTCATCATAACTATGAATGGTTTATCGCTAAACCAATCGACAGATTGGGTGGACCAGGCTTAGTTCCTGTCAGTTATGTTAGTGTTATTAATCTAATGACTGGCCAGTCTACACAAAATGATGTTGCTGATGATATCACTGGTGCTAATCTACCGACTGTGGAAGAATGGAAAAACAAGAACGCTAAATATAAAGCAAGTTCAATCCCATTAGGTAACGTTGATGAGAACGAACCAAAATCAAATTTTAGAGATTCTGCCATATCTAACTCAAAATACATTTCAAGAGAAAAGTCCACAAAATCTCAAATATCAAGACAGTCATATGCATCACAACACCAACATCAACAGGCACATCAAATACATCCAGCACATCAGACTCAACAGCAAAATGCACATATCGAAACATCAGTTACCGATGCAACTCCCTATATCGTTGATACCACTGTTGATTCATTCCATGTTGATAATGGGCGTTATTGGTTTGAAGTGCATGTCAAATTATCCAATGGTGAGAACCGTGCTCTTTGTAGATACTATGAAGATTTCTATGATTTCCAGATCAGATTGTTGGAATTATTCCCAAATGAAGCTGGTAGATCTAATGATCATAAGAGAATCCTACCTTTCATTCCTGGTCCATTGACATATGTTACTGATAAAATCACGAAGAAAAGACAAGTTGATTTGAACGACTATGTTAAAGAATTAATTGACCTTCCAACCTATATTTCACATTCTAATTTCGTCAAGAGTTTGTTTGAACTGAGACATGATTTTGATCACACTAAACAAAAAACACTACATTCTGGATACAATGGACAATCATATTCACAAGAGCATCTATTAGATGTTGGTGAATCAACCCTGGTGAAAGATGAATCCACAAAGACATTAAATCAATCCGTTGAACCACTAGCCATACCCTCGCAACAACCTCCAATTGCAAATTCATTGAGACCAAAGACCGGTGACTCTGTTAAGTTGAAATTCTACTATAAGGATGATATTTTTGCACTGTTGATTCCAACCGATATTGAAGTTGTTGAGCTACGTGAAAAGATCAGTCAGAGAATTTACGATGTTGGTGAACCAGTCAAGGATTTCAAGATTTTTGTGAATGATGATGAAGGAAGTGAGATCTTGGGTGATGGAGAACTAAGCCATGTTTTAAAGAACAAGCTAAAGATTTTAATTGATGATGAGTAAAAGAACAATAAGTGGGAAGAAAAAGACATAATGTGCTATATATTCGTTTGATGATGAGTGGTAATGAGGAGGATGAATGAAGTTGCTTGGTTTGTTTGTTTGTTTTGCTGCTTAATGTTTGTTTGAATCTTATTTTATCAGTGTTCCCATCTTTGGTGTTTAATGGAGTTGTTTTATTACCTTCTCAGTTATTATTTGAATCACTCTTTGATTTTAATTTTTGGGGGGTTGTTTGTTTATCTTGTTCCATTATCCTTAATGGATGGACATTTTTCTACTTTACTTGTACTTCTCTAATATGTAATTATTATCAATACCCTTCTCAATCAAGGTCCATCATTTCTGAATTATCACTAGACATGCCATGGTAATAACCACCATAACTATTTCTTATAGAACCACCATCAAATCCAATATCATTATTAATCAAAATATCATCATCAATCATCAAATCGTTATCAAATTGTCGCAGTTTGTATTCCTGGAAATACCATCTTTCCCAAACTCTCCTCACTAACTCCCTTGGGTTAACGTATTTCACCAACTCGTATTTGTTCCGTTTGTAGTAATACTCTTTCAACATCTTTTTATAATCTATTCCTATTTTCCCATCATGAGTAACACCAACTCCATCAATACTTTTCCCTATCAAATCCAATCTTCTTCTGTGATTCAGTTCTTTCGTTCTCTGTGCAGCGAAGTTTAGAAACTCAGTATCTAGGAATCCCACGTCTTCAGGAACTTCTAACTTCCGTGAGTCAATCAGCTTTTCATTAGTTGAGTTGATTATGTCCTGATCTGACTGATTGTTGAGAAGGTACTCTTCAATATTTGGGATGTATTCCACATGACTTGGTTTATCTAGATCCATAGCAATATCGTCCGGGGCAGCCTGTCCTGAACTGTTGGCTGATGTGTGTTGGCTGAATGATTCGCTACTGAGTAGTTGCTGATCTTTGGAAAGTGATAGGTTCGTTAGATCATCCAGCAGTTTGAATTTCTTGATGTTGAACTGTCGGACGTCGTCGATTGTGGGTGAGTATGTTCTTTTGCGTGTGGACATTATTCAGTCTGTGTCATGCAGTGGTTTCTGCTGTGAGAATTTGGTTAAGTTGGGAAATCTTTTTGTTTATTAGTTTTTAAAAAGTTCGAGAAGATTCGCAAAGGGTTTTGACACATAATTCTATGGTGAGGTGGTCACTGAGGTGTTTGAGAACGGAAACAAGGATTAAAGACGAAGACTGAGGATGTAGTAACACAGCATCAGATATCTTTGAGTTACGTCTGAGTGGATGTTGGGAAATTTGTGCCATCAATCCTCTAGGAATGTACCCTCTTCTATTACTACAGACAACGTAAATCACAAAGAATGAGTTGAGGCGATGGAGAGCAGATAACGCACTGAACACTCAAGCACCAACACATTGATCAGATACAGACAACTTAGCAAGCTACTGACTTACTCTCAAAACATCCGCTGAAAATCCCCTACGTAGTACCTTCATGATGCTGAGGTTCGATCCGATCAGGCCTAGTGAGAACGAAACCTGATACTCAGACTTTGCTTCAGCAGAACTCTTTTCAAGAGCAATTAGGACTTGGAGGAAGTCAGCTGTGGCAGATTCCAGAATATCCTCAAGGAAATGGTGGTTCCGTGGCCAGTAAGGTGCTGTTAGGCAGATCATTGTGGACTTTGAGTGAGTACTTTACGGTGATGATGATAATTCAAAGCCCTCAACTTTTAAGACTACACCCATCTTAGGGTCATTGAAACCCTAGAAATAGCATTGTCATGAACCATCAACTTTTAACCGGCCATAATGACTCCTTTATTAGCTGTTTCAATGACAATGATACCCTTCATAGTTGAGGTTTATGACTTTTTTCTTAAGAATTGTTTACGTTTTTTGATCCCAATTATATCACCACGTTCTAATAATAGACACGACCACATGATGGATCCCCTGCAAAACCAATCAGAGGCATCCAAGGCAACCAAGGACCATGCTTACCTGAACGCGCAATTGCCATCTGAGCTCCAGCAGTCCGTTATACGGTTTTTAAAGGACTTGAAACGACCAAAATATGCTACACCACTTGATTATGACGAGCTATGTTTCATCTTCCAAGAGTTCTACAGAGACTTCGAGACCAGATCAAGAGAGTTTGTCTATGGAAGTGTGAATCTGAGGAGGGTTGAAATGAAGGATCTGAATCTGGAAGGTGCAAGTGATGGTGGCGACGAGAAGGATCATGAAAAGGATCATCTGATTACGGAATATGTGGAGATTGCCGAGTTTAAAGTCACTAGCTCGTTGCATGATAAGTTGATTTACAAGTCAGAGGAGAACAATCAGATCAATGAGTTCATCAAGAGTAAAGTTTCCATAATCAGACAGATAGAAGATTTGGATTATTATGAACTGTTGGATATTGATCGGAACGTGATTGATTTGAGCTTGGAGATCTTCAAAACCATCAGTAATGAGTTCCAAGTGTTGCATAATTATAGAACCCCTATCCAGAAGCTCACAAAGTTGATCAGTGTCCATTTTGAACTGATTGAAGTCTTAAGGAATGATGTTAATGGTGATAACATCTTGCCCATGTTGATATTTGTGATCCTTATCAACCAGAACAACCATGACAATAATTTATTTTTAAACTTCTCATATATCAAGAACTTTAGAAATGCTAGTTTATTCAAGAGTGATGAAATGTATTGCTTGACAAATCTGGAAGCTGCCTTAACATTCATACAAACCGTTGATTTGAAAGATTACAAATTTGTAAACGGCCTGACGAAAGAAGAAGAACTGATAGTTAATAAAACCCATGATATCATCCCCAAGACTCCAGAAAAATACACATCATACACAGGTAACGTTCCATTCAATTTTGTCACATCGGCAATAGATTCAAGTCTCAAAAATGTCATGAGCCGTTTCAAACCAGAATCCCCGATGTCTTCAGAAACAAACCTGACTACAACAGCAGAATACTCATCGAATATAAACCCATTGAGGAATTTTGTTGGTGATGTTATGAAATGGACAAGTACGAGATCTCCCGGTTCTTCCAACTCATTGAATGTGATGAATGAGGTTCAGACTACGGGACGAGTTAGATCGGGTTCTGGGTCTTCATTCATGAACAAGCTAAAAAGTGTTGGACAGAGTAAACAGACTATCTTTGAAGAAACAGAAGATGATTCTGTTGGAAGAGAAATTGATTTGAATAGATTCAAGGGAAAGAAGTTTGAAGATTTAACAATTACTGATTTGAAAGAAATGCATGCTGATTATCAGATCCTAGTAAAGAATCAACAGTTGCAACTACAGTCCCAAAACTATTAAATATTATTTATTAAAAGGTCAGGCTATCATTATATGTTAACCCAAGAAGTATCAAACTTCTCACGAACTGTAGTTATTTTTATTATTTTTATTATCATATACCTTGTGGTCCTCTATTTAAAAAGTCTAAAAAATCCATTCCATCATCGTCACTATCAGTCTTATCACTGTTTGTATTATTCACTTGATGGTCCTCGTTCATTGTGTCATCACTAGAAAAGTGTGCTCTTGAATTCGAATTAGTAGTTTGACTATCAAATGGTTGAGGATGACTATGGTGATGTAAACTGTTTGCGTAGTCCTCATGTTCATTGAAATCGCTTGGATTATATGATGTGACTTGATTCTTTGTGGCTGACTTGGGAGGTTCTGCTAAGAAATCAGACATGTTATCTTGGCTTTCAAATTCTCCTAATTGTAATGGGATATTAGCCAGTTTATTCTCTTTGTTTTCTCTTAATAAATTCACCGTTTCATAATGAGCTACCAATTTTTCAGGTAATTTGAACAATGGTAACCATCTAATCCAGTATCTCCAAGCAGACACTAATTCCACCTCATTGAATGGAGTCTCCGGCATACTGGAATACGTAAACCTCCATGGCTTTTCTCTAATCAAAAACACAATAGTATCAACAACACCATTGAATGGATTAATCCATGATAATAACACCCCAACGACATAAACACTAATATTATGGAATCTCAACCCAGTTTGAATAACAGGGATAATCCAAATGAAAAAATATGCAATAGGATAAAGGAAAATCATTCTCATCTGTCTAGATATAACACGATACCTTGTCTTTAGTCTCTGAGAATTAGCTTGCAGTAATTGAACATTGATGTCCATATTTCTTATGATTTCTTGATTGGTTAATGCGATGTTTGATGTGTCTGCAGGTTCGTCTCTCATGACCTTCTTCTTAAATAATTTTATCAATGACCACCATTTCTCCTCCTGGCTATGATCAATAGCTTCTTTTCTCTGTTGATCCATTTTATTCAGTTGTTTCTTGACATAGAAGTAAATTGTGAAATAAATAATCAAAATCGTCAACATAATGAAATATCTTGGACCAGAACTTAATGCTATTCTCATCCATCTTGGTTTTTCTGGTAAAAAGCACCAAACATCTAATGAAATGTATCCATGACCGTTAATGAATGCCAAACTTGCCAATACGCAGGGTATTATTACCGTAGATGCATAATACCAGTATCTCCAAGGATATAAACCACCAGATCTTTTGGTATTAAAAAAAGTCAAACATGTGTGTACTGCAAATGCTAAAATTGCAAGATCCCCACCTTCTATTGACATGGCAGTAAAAAATCCCAGAAAATTGATGGTTCTAGGATCATCACTACTCGGGTTCCCTGCCAACTTCAACACAGGAAACACCAAGATAGCCGAAGCTTTCAAGAAATCATAAATAATCAATATCAGAATCAATTGATGTCTAAATTTCAACCTTGACGGATGCATAGCCAAATATGTATAAAACATTAACAAACAACAAAACAAAGAAAGTGATGATGACGTTACGGAAACGACCCGCAGTGCAAACAGTTGGTTCTCACTATAGTTATAATATGTACTTTCGGATGTATTCACATCACGTTCGACCAGCGAACTTAATGAATGTTCCACTAATGCACGAACCGTTTCCAGGGCCGTGGATGTTGAGTTAGTTCCGGGTCCAATTGGATTATTCAATATCAGTGAATCAGGCAGTGACTTTATGAGTGTCATATTGGTAGATTTTGAAAAATTATCCTTCTCTTGTCATCTACTGGAATGCTACTATATCGTTTTGACTGTGATGATGGTGTATGAACGAATGTGTTGATGATGGGTTATTTTGGAATCTGCAAGCCTCACTTCTGGTGCGATGCTCAGATTAAGCAAACGGGGTTAACTCTGGTGGAATGTGTATGAGTACTAAGTTAACCAGGGAGCAGCACTTTCTGAAGGAGCAGCAGCCGTTGAATCTTGATAATCTTAAACAACCAATCGAGGGTGGATTCTCGAGGGAAAGTATGAGTTATTGTTTAAGAAGATTGGGATTAAAAAGAAAGAAATTGATGGTCTTTGGGATGAAAGTTTTCAAGGGTTAAATGTTTAGAAAAAACACACCAAACACAATTATTCATTTTTTTTTCTTCCTCATTTTTATGATCTTCCTTGGGCGCTGCATGGTCTGAGAAAATTTCTACGGTAAAATGTTCATTATATGCAAGGAGATGTCTAATAAATTTGGAAATTACCGTCTTCAGTAGATGATATTCCGGATTGTAAAAGTGATTATGCATAACTATTTTCTAGTACTCTTTATATATGAAGATCTCTGGTGGTAACTTCCATTGCCAGCCTCAGTTCGCTTAAACATGCATATCTTCCAGAGTAAAAGTTAGTTTCTCGGGGGAAGGCAAGTAGAAAAACCGAAGCTTTTGCGGACCGTTTCATATAAACCTTAAATTTAATATAGATCATTTTGATCATAGACTTTAAGGTTCAACCTTACAGACTTCCGCCTGAAAGATTTCGCCTTTCTAGAAAAATGGGCGGTGCGCATTTATCGTTCCACGATCTGATTGGTTTAGAGCTTTAGGAGAGTCGAGATGTAATATTTTTAGCCAGCATTTGTCAGCAGTGGGCACGTGAGTCCTGACACCTGGACAGTATAGTAAAAGTTGAGCCCAGTTGTTTAACAGTATGCTGACAGTGAAACCCACACATCGGATATCTAGACCATCATTTCTTTCTTGACCAAAGCCAAAGGTAGCAAGTAAATTATTGAATCCGGATAATATCAGCCTTTTTTGCTGAATGTTTAAGGGACAGGTAACTCATGAACATCCGATTAATAATCGGTGGGCGTCCTCAAGCTGATGGCGCGAGATATAGCACTAACTCTGACAGAGAGTAGCATACAGTCCCGCAGTTAAACTAAACATTTAGTTGTTCTCACTTCCGATCCATTTATACCAACAATGACTGACATGTGACACTTCGAAAACCAAAAATCCAGACTAAATTCCTTTACCCTTATCCATAATCAATTACAACGACATAACGCATCTCAATTCCATACACAATGTCACTCGTCAAGTACATAACAGGAGACCTCTTCACTGCACCTGCTCATTCTATCTTGGCCCATTCATGTAATGCCCATGGGGTCTGGGGAGGGGGCATCGCCTACGAATTTGCACTAAAATTCCCAAAGTCGGAGGCATTATACGAACAACACTGCGCATCACACAAGCCATATGCTCTATTGGGAACCACCCTCTTGATAAAGTCTGATGATTTCAGCGATGGGCCAGAAAAGAAGGGGTATTATATTGCTTGTTTGTTCACTAGTACCGGTGGTGGTAATTCCCCAGACGCTCCAGACGCGATTTTGATGAACACAAGGGCCGCATTGCAGGATTTATACAGACAGTTGAAAGAGAGTAAGGATACGGAGTTACAGCAGGCTAAGAATAAGGGTGGTCGTTGGGTTGTTAATATGCCAAAGATAAACGCTGGTATCTTCAGAGTCCCATGGGATCATACAAAGAATATCTTACAAGGTGTTGAGGAGCTGGACTTCAATGTTTACGTTATTTGAGGAGTATGAATTAAATGAACTGAATATATAATGCTTTTGTAATAATGTAAATGTATTGAACCTAAGAAGAATTAAAATGCTGGTCCAAAACAGACTCTGATGCAGTGAAGCTGAAACCTTTAAAGATTCCATTATCAAACTCATGCAAATCAACTGTCTCTGTTTTTTGCTTTTCTGCTAATCTTGTTTCCTTCTCTAGTAATTCTTTGATATAAACATGATCGAAATTATTAGCCTTCTCTAAATCATCAACCGCTGGAATGATAGGTGGCTCTGAAGTTTGAATATTCTTCCAATCAATCTTTCTGAAGAATCTAAGCTTTTTAAACTTTTCGAAATCTTCGTCAATTTTCATCCTCTTTGATGGATTTCTATTCAACAACCTATTCATCAGATCCTTAGCATCCAATGAAAGATAAGTAGGTAAAACAATCTTCTTCTTCAAAATCTTATTAAAGATCTCATTCTTGTTTTTCCCATCAAAGGGAGCATTCCCGAGCAACATATCATGCATCATGATACCAAAGGACCACCAATCTGCAGGATATGAGTACTCTTCACCTTTCAACACTTCAGGTGCTGTGAATTGCGGAGTTCCTAATATTGAATGACATGTCTCTTCCATTGAACTTAATCCAAAATCTGTTAATACGACATGTCCTTTAGCATTCAACATCACATTTTCTGGTTTCAAATCTCTGTAAACAACACCTAATTGATGTAAATGATAAATGGCCAATGATACTTCAGCTAGATAAAACGCAGTATCAGTTTCATTAAATCTTGATCTTGATGACAAATGATAGAAAATTTCTCCACCTGGGATATATTCTAAGATGAAATCAATGCTGTCCTCATCATGAAATGTATAGAACAACTTGACAATATTTGGATGAGATATGTTAGAAAGGATATCACGTTCGTTCTTCTGTGTCTTGAATAACTTCTTATCCATTGAGATCTTGGCTTTTTTGATGGTCTTTCTGGCGAATAGCTTCCCACTGCGTCTGTCCTTAGTCAAATAAACTCGTCCATATGACCCAATACCCAAAATCTGCAAGTCTTCGAAGTCATCGATGGTCCTTTTAGATAGATCTGAGGAGTAATCAATGGATAATGGGATGTTTTCACTATCATGGGCTACGTTAACAGATAGCTTACTTCTGACCGAGCTCCTTCTTCTGATAATAGAGCTTTTCCTTCTTTTGTTCGACTCAATAACAAACGACTGGTCACTTGATAACAACTTTGGTTTCAAATCATCAACGGCATCGTCTTGTTCTTCATCTGACGTCACAGCGAGGAACTCGATCCCACTGGAAACGTATAATAAATTCTCCTCAAGGGTCATGGCTTTTGTGCGTGTTTTGGTTACGCAGACATAGTTAAGAAAGTGAGAGGCGATATTCCTGGGACTCTGAATAATTTATAATGTGTAGTGTTTTGTGTATCAGAATCTGCAGTTTCTGTTTCGCAGATTTTTTCATATTAGTTCTTAGTGGTAGGGCCACTATCAACATACGAAAATCATCACAAAGTGTACAATGTCACTCAAGCCGAGACATTGCTCTACATACTTAATGTTCATGTTACAATACGTAACGTGTCAGTTCACTATATAGATTATCTAGCCTCCAGTTCCAATGCACTTTTGATCACTCCAACAGTTGCGCTGGCTTGGATTTTCTCACTTCCACCTTTGGAGATGGCATATTCAATTTCACCCAGACCTCGTAATATAGCTGCCCTTGTCTCAACTTTCAGTTCATAATTGTCTAAGATTTCAACAAATCCATGAAGCAAATCAACCAACGCTAGACCTTTGATTTGTTTGATCTTGTTTAGTGTTAATGAAGTGGTACTCCAATCATCTTTCAATATGGAATCCAATATCGTTTCAATGTCCTTTGGATGTGGGGCACCAATACTTTCATAAATCATTTCAGTTGTGATTTCACCATCAGTTGCTGCCTTACAAGCTTGTAACACATTCAATGCTTTTCTCATATCACCATTACTTAGTTTCAATAATGCATTCTTGGCTTCTTCTCCAATGCTTAAGTTCTCTTTGATGATGACTTTATCAATGTTACCTTCAATAGCTGATTGTGCTAATGGTTTGAATCTAAATCTGGTGCATCTCGAAAGCAAAGCAGGATTCAATTTATGGGCATAATTGGCCAATATACAGAATCTAGTATTCTTAGTATATTTCTCAATGATTCTTCTCAATGCATTCTGAGCAACATTCGTCATAGCATCAGCTTCATCTAATATAATCAATTTGAAGCCTTTACTGAAAATCTGCATAGTTGAGGCAAAATTCTTAATTTGATTCCTCACAACATCAATACCACGGTCATCAGATGCGTTTAACTCAAGAACCATGTTTCTGTAATTCTTACCATAAATTTCTTTGGCTAAGGCAGTGATGGTGGATGTTTTACCTGTACCTGGTGGTCCATAGAATAACAAATGTGGAAGGCGACCATCATGGACAAATTTACGGACAGTATCAACGACGTCTTGTTGACCATAGACATCATCTAGGGAATCTGGACGGTATTTTTCAACCCTGATTGAGATTAGTATCGACAGTCGCGTAATTGATTATGTACTTCACTTACCATGGAAGGTTGTCTTCAGTTCTTTCTGAGCTCATTGCGTCTTTGAGTGTGATTTGGTGTTGTTCTGTATAGTGCTTTAATGTGAAAAATCAATTTCGTACACGAAAGTTTCGTGTTTGGATAAATTTCGCGATTTTTTTTTGTCAGGCGTGTTAAATACGTGATCTATGCTATGATACACTATTTCACCTCAATTTTAGCAATTAACACCTCGAAAGTAAAGTTAGAAACCAATGGTGAAGATTCCCAGACAATTTTTTTTTCGTATTTAAATCGCTTGTTGAGGACTCTATGATACATTTTGTGCACTCTTTTGTGTCAAAATCCCGTCAAATTCGTGGTTTTCGCCAATTGGCACTACGCGTCGCGCAACTGTTGATGATCTGAAAAAGTAAACAAAACAAAAACAGGCTGAACTCTATCATAGATCCACCAAATTGATACCTTTCTATCTTCACTCACAGTCAGAGATGGCACCAAAGAACAACCTGCGATCGCACATGACATGGTTGAAAAATTCTGCTGCGAACATCGCCAAACCAAGCAAGCTCACAGATATCACAAACATAGAGAGAGTTCTTGCCTCTGGTAAAAATGGCAATAGTACCAATAAGACCAACGGCGATGCGCCTGCTGCTAATAGAACCCCATCACATTCATCAACACACGACTTATCTGCATTAATGAATAATGTGGAAGGTTCAGGACGAACATCAGGCTTAAGAGTCGTTAGAAGAGAAAACTCTACTGCCTCATCCAATTCAAATTCAAAATCATCTCCACACCCTATATTTCAACAGCCGACAATACCTAGCAATACGTCTTCACATACTCCAGGACTGAGGAGTGCCACAACTCCCGCTGTGATTGATCTTACATTTGATGACGAACCACGTCCCGTCATTGCTACACCATCTAATTCTAAAAGAAAACAATCAACTGTGACAAGCCTGACGAAGAAAAAGCAGAGGACTGTATCACCATCTGGTAACCTCAATGACCAGGATGATTTCAATGAATCTGATTTAACAGCGTTGGATAACTATGACTTTGATAAGACAATTAACGATAAGCCAGCTAACACCCCCACATCAACGACCTCAATGCCAAACATCACCGCTAACAGCAACACCACCACATCAAACACATCAATAATTATGCCAGAAGTTCCGAGAAACACCTCGATCCAGGAAAGATTGTTGCGGCTGCAGAAGTCTTACATTGATGTTTGTGAAAAGAGAATCTTATTATTGGTGAAGAGAGTCGCTATTGAAGAATCTGAAGAGTTATCTGAGAAAGACAAAAGAATGAAGAGATCTGAATTGAATAAGGACATATCCCAGGTTGAACTGAAGCAAGATACGTTGAAAGAGCAACTCACGAGGTTGGAGCAACGGGTTGCTGCTTCTCCGATGGTAGACCCAACAGCACCAGTACCAGCACCCTACAACCTATCATTAGCACAAAGGTCTTCAACAGTTCATGGAACCATCTTCAATTCAAACAATACGTCAAACTCCTTTGAATCCAGAATTGTTAACAATGCATGCAATATACAAGTTCTCGGATCATCAAGGCAAACTCAAGTTCATAATCAAGTTCTTGAATCCCAAGAGATCATATTGGATGAGAATGATCGTAATGATTATGATGCAATTGAACCAACACCATCTAAAGGATTAAATTCATACCAAGAAATCCCAAGAAATTTGCAACCGCCAGAACCTCCAAGGCAATTACCTGTTCGCCCAACGAACCGAACACCTCAACCTACAGTCAATTCAGATGAAGAGGTCGATGACGAAGACGAAGGTCTGCATACTATGGATGGGTTGGTTACGAGTGATCCTGAAGAAGATCATGATACAGATCTTGATGGCTTTATTGTCGATCAAGGTGTTGATGATGACGATGATGACTCCGAATATGAATCTTTCCATGATGCATCCGAAGCTCCTATTGGTGATGAAGATGAAGACCAAATGATTGGTACTAGAGTTTCACAATCTGAAATTGAAAACCTGAGAAATCTATCAGACGGATATGAGGATTTGGTCATTGAAGATGATGATAGACTGGAGGTCATTAATGAAGCTTCAAGCGATGAAGAAGAAATTCAAAATGGCACGTATAGAGCTGCCAGTATAAGATCTGAGGGCACACAACTGTTTGAACGAGACTTTAATGACGATGGTGATGATTTGGATGATGATATCATTGAAGCCAAGTTTGATGAGGAAAGGGAAGTTGACACTCAGGCTGTTGAAATTGTGGACCTTGATGACAGTGACTTAGAAGACGTTTCACCACAGTTTCAGGAACCACAGAATCACCAGCCACGTGAATTGAAACCTATTCATGAGAGCATTGTCTCTGACATTGAAGAATTACCCAGTTCACCTAATATTCAAGATGATGATTTAGATGATATTCTAGAGAAACTGCCCCTGCCAACAGGTGAGAGGCATCCTTGGACGTCTGAAGTTTATGGGAAATTGAGAGAAGTTTTCAAATTATCTTCATTTAGAGAAAACCAGTTGGAAGCTGTCAATGCTACATTATCTGGTAGAGATGTATTTGTGTTGATGCCTACCGGTGGTGGTAAATCATTATGTTATCAATTGCCTGCAATTGTTAAATCTGGTAAGACAAGAGGTACAACCATCGTTGTTTCTCCATTGATTTCATTAATGCAGGATCAAGTTGAGCATTTGTGGGAGAAGGATATACCTGCTGGTATGATTAGTTCAAAATCACCAATGGAAGAAAGAAAGAACACTTTTCATTTGTTTGTTACTGGTCAATTGAAATTGATTTATTTATCTCCTGAAATGATTGGTGCTTCGACACAAGCTCAAAATGCATTAAATAAGCTGTACAAAGATGGGAACCTAGCAAGAATTGTCATTGATGAAGCCCATTGTGTTAGTTCATGGGGTCATGATTTCAGACCTGATTATACTTCATTGGGATTCTTCAAACAGAAGTACCCAGATATCCCAATCATGGCATTAACTGCTACTGCAAATGATCATGTTAGAATGGATATTGTTCATTGTTTGAATTTAGAGAATTCACTGGAATTGAAACAAAGTTTCAATAGAACTAATCTTTACTATGAAGTGCTACCAAAGGATAAGAATCATTTCAAACATCTTGAAGAATCTATTAGAGGTAGGTTCAAGAATCAAACTGGTATCATTTATTGTCATTCCAAGAAGTCATGTGAACAAACTGCTGACAAGTTATCAGCTCAAGGTATCACTACTGCCTTTTATCATGCTGGTATGACACCAGAGGATAGATTTACTATTCAAAAGAAATGGCAAAGTGGTGAAATAAAAGTCATTTGTGCTACAATTGCGTTTGGTATGGGTATTGATAAGCCAGATGTTAGATTTGTTTTCCATTTAACATTACCTAGAACATTGGAAGGTTATTATCAAGAAACAGGTAGAGCCGGTAGAGATGGGGAGTATTCACACTGTATCATGTATTATACATTCAGAGATGGTAAGAACATTCAGACCATGATTTCCAAAGATAAAGATCTTGACAGAGCTGGCAAAGAGAAGCATCTTAATAAGTTAATTCAGGTGATGCAATACTGTGAAAATAACACTGATTGTCGTCGTAAACAAGTTTTGCAATATTTTAATGAGGAATTTGATAAGAAAAATTGCCAAAAGAACTGTGATAATTGTCGCAGAGGAGTTACTTCTGAATTGATTGAAAAGGACGTTACTGATTATGCTAAGAAGTTAACAAATTTGGTAAAGTCAGTTCAAGATGATAAAGTCACATTGATTCATTGTCAAGAAGTGTTCAAGGGCTCAAAATATGGTAAGATTCAAACATTGGGTCATCATCAAAATGAATATCATGGTTCTGGTAAAGACTTGGAGAAAAGGGACATTGAAAGAATTGCTTTCCATTTAGTCACAGAGAAAGTCTTGGAAGAGTATTCTGTTATGAATGGGGCTGGTTTTTCAACTAGTTATGTGAGGGTGGGTAGAAATGCTCAGATGTTGTTATCCAATAAAAAGAAGATCATCATGAGCTTTGCACCAAATACCAAATCCAGTTCACGAACATCCAACACTACTACTAATACTACGACTACCAACACCACATCAGCATTCAGAAAGAATACCAGAGTTTTGAATCATGATGAACTGAATGAATACAGATTGGAATCAACACCAAGGATTGTCAGTGCGAAGACACATTATGAAAGAACATCATCAAATCTTGGAGATAGTTTCAATCAAACATCTTACCAGCAAGAGAATGGGCATTCAGGAGCAGCTAAGAAGTATGCACCAAAGCCAATCCAATTGGGTGAAATCCAGTTTGCAACAGATGAAGAAAGAGTGAACTTTGCTAAGGCAATGATTGAATTAAAAAGTCAGAGAAATAAAGCGATGGCCAATGTTGGATATATGTCATCATCTGCTGTTATGTCAGAGGACTCATTAAGACATTTGGCTTCTGTGTTGCCAACTACCGATGAAGAGTTTAGAGAAATACCTGGATTAACCAGTGATCAAAAGGGACTTTTCAAGTTATTCAAACCAGCCTTGATTGGATTGAAGAAGAAGCAGAGTAATGTCCACTCAGCAAGTAAGAAGACATCACCATATTTCAGTAATGAAGAACAACAATTAGGTCGAGCTATCATTACCCAATTGAGGGCGTCACAAGACGGTTCAGCATCTCAAAACAAAGGAAAGAGAACAACAGGAAAGAAAGGGAAACCATATACTGGTGGTGGAAGTTATAAGAAGAAGGGAAGTCAATCTAAAGGTAAAGTTACAAAGAAGGCAGCACCAAGGAAGCAAAACGCAATGCCGTTTTAACATTTAATCATTAATGCATATCATTTAATATATTACACATGTGGGCTCGTAGCATAACGTGGTTTGGGAATTCAGACAGTCTCGTCGTGGTAATCAAATTTGGTTTTTGATGGATCTTTTGGACCAAATTTGACATAATTCTTATCATCAGAAGGTCTTTCATTTAATTGATTTCCGTTCAACATTGACTGGATTGAGATGGCCAGACTTTCTGCACTATGCACAGGTGTCCATGCAGGGCCCAATAAGTCAAGGCAGATGTGTCCATTGGAGTAAATATGTGGATTCATTGGAATGTTGTTGATCTCATTTGCTGGATCTTTGATAAATATGCAAACTGGGGCGATGAATGGGTAGTTTTCCGTGAACATGATCTTCAATCTGTACTTCTCACCATTAGGAAATAGTTTATGGTCCGTGAATGTGAAGTCAGCGTATATGAGATGTAGATTATCAGTTGTGTGGAAAGTTATGCCAGGAAGTTGAAAATTCACAGATTCGAGCCTTTTAAGCTCTTTCATGAGACGACCACGACATGACATGACGTTATAAGTCTTGGTGATGGAGTTGACTGCTGGTTGAAGACAGGTGGGGATGAACTTGAATGATTTGGAGTGGCTGGTGGCCTGTATGCGCTGTTTTTGAGAAAGGTACTGCTGGTGGGCGTAGAAATCCGACATTTTTTAAAAACTTTGTGTCAAAATCCGGATGAGAAGGTGATCTGAGGATTGGATGGAAAAGGAGAGCCTAGGAATAAGAGAACCTAGTGTGCTAATGTGATGCTGGAGTGTTTTCTATGCTTTGGTGTGTCAGAAAGAGTTGATTGCACGCGTTTGGGCGGATTTGGTGCCCCTTATATAGTGTGATGATCCACGGACCACCAGTACTAATACCAGTGCAAATGGAGTATTACGCATCACGGCGTATCTGGGCCTCCACTTCGACATTCTTACTATATTCTAGATCGGTTTATTAGTAAAATGCGTCGAGGTGACGTTGATCAAATCACTTCGAAGACGAGCACCATGACATATTAGTAAGTACGCGGAGGCCAGAATCTGCTGGAAAGTGATAAAAGATCAGCAGGGGCCATGTCTACCAGAGCGATAGAGTATGGTGGAGCAACCCCCAGCTGCCTGTTCTTGATCCCAGCTGCCGTTTGTCGCACTGCCAAAGGACCATTTCTCGTCATCATGCTGCATGAAATCATCGCACAACCGTTTTTACGTCATAGTGGTATTTCTTTCAAACTAGAAAACCGTTGGACTCGCAAGAACCGTGATATGATATGATACGAAAGTCCCAGGGGTTCGTGTTTGCGCCTCAGTTGTGCCTTATTGTTGTGATTGGCCTTGGCCGTTGGTGTATCAAGGATGAATCACCTAATTGACATGACGAGAGTCGAGCAATGTACGCAGTTCAGAACCCAGAAAGTTCAAAACTGGGAGGACACGGACAGGATACGAATCCTATGGGAGTCTGAAGTCAGAGTGACTGGTTTTGTGATGTGAGTGTGATTGAATTTAAATCATCTTATTCACCGTTTCGGTCATCGATCAGCAGTTGAAGAGAACTACCATAGAGTAAAAGCTCTTGTGATTTCCAGAATCAGAATATTTCCGGATCGGGTTATTTTGTGCCTTTCCTGAAATTTGATCAAAAACTGGAGTTCTATCTTTTTGAAATCAACCAAAGCAAGCAGTTCATCTACGCACTATCCTCCTAACAATTGAGCCTGTATTTTACACTCCAGCAGTTTAGGCCACTCTATTTCGAGCACATCATCGAAGCGAACGGTCTTTTGGAGCAAGAACTCACATACATTGCTGAAGACCCTTTGCTAACAAATACCTAACCCAAATAGTCATCAACCCCCTAATAATCCTCAAATCACATAATCATTGTACACCATGGACTGGAACAGATCCAAGAGAAGTTCTTTCTCCGTTGCCTCGTACAAACCACACAATCTGAATAACGAATACGAGAGATACCCAACATTACCTATTCAATCATCAATTCCACAACCACTACAGGCCCAATTGCCTGCCAGATCGGCGTACTACGAGAGTTATTGGCCATTATATTTTAGTGACTGGAGTAGGAGACCATCCAATTTACCAAATAATGAGATTATTGCTATTTCCACCTACAGAGAAGATGCGGTGAACAAAATCGAGATTTTGAACAGTTCGTTGTCTTCCGTTGAACACGCAAATGGGAATGTCAGTGATGGTCTAGATTTCAATAAGGTTTCTGAAGCTAGTGTTGATTTACCTATCACTAAATTGCAATTTGATCCGGCAGATTTGAATGGTGGCAATAACTCCACAGTGAACAGATTAATCACCACCAATGATCGTCTGAAATTGTGGGAGATCGATTATAATAATATTTTGATTGAAAGAGCCAGTTTAGTCAATCATTCACAGCATAATCATCAAGGCCAGTCCCTGCCTCCACTAACATCATTTGACTGGAACAAAGTCTCAAACAACATCGTCATTACTAGTAGTGTTGACACTACATGTACCGTATGGGATTTGAACTCTATTAATGCACCAAAGACTCAATTGATTGCTCATGACAGTGAGGTGTTCGATGTTCAGTTTATTAAGGGATCAAGTGATATATTTGCAAGCGTTGGCTGTGATGGATCAATGAGAGTCTTTGATTTAAGAGCTTTGGACCATTCCACTATTGTTTATGAACCTCCTCCAACTACTGATTCAGCAACGCAACAAGGCTCAGCTCCAATAACCTCCTCAACAAGAGGTAACATCCCATTGTTAAGATTAGCAACATCAAACACAGATCCAAATATTATTTCTACATTCAGTTCGAATTCAGATACGATAAGTATAATGGACTTAAGATACCCTGGTCAACCAACAATGACACTTGGGGGTCACAGTGCTAAATTAAACAGCATCAAATGGCACCCAACAGAGTCTAAGCTATTAGGTGGTGGTGATGACTGTCAGGCATTGATATGGGATTTCTCCAACAACAAATTCAACGGTGGTAATGCTAATAAAGTTAAAAGTGGAGTGGAATATCCAGACTTCGCCTACAGTGACACATTTGAAGTCAATAATGTGTGTTGGAACCCTGATGGGGACTGGATCGGTGCTGTCAGTGGTAAAGGATTCCAGGGAGTGAAAGTCTGATATGAATTTAATGAACGATCGTTGTATTATATCAGTATCTGATGTAGCATCAATCTTAACTGGTAACTGGTATCCTGATTAGTCAGCAATTATGGAAACTGGACCGAATTAGTCACGGTTAGTTCCGACCAATGTATGGGCCGGAACTCAGATTTGTGCCTATGCAAACTTGTTCGGACGAAAGAATAGGCAGAATCGGAGTCATTGGATTACCCTGACTCGTCCCATAGTTAAGGAATGACTCCTTTGGAACTTCTGACTCCGCTGCCCCAAAACCCAGAAGCAGAGTCAGAATCTGTTGCTGCCTTTATCAAATCTTATTATCATATGCAGAGAAAACCATTCTAGGGAAATTTTATTAAAATTCGTGTTAATTTTCGAGCTTGATCTTTTTTTTGTTTAGATTCTTTAGTTCATTGTTGGTTTCTGTCAGTTGTTTTGCCCAATTCGTTCTGGATTTGTTGGTTTTGCCTTATTGTATCACATAGTTAACGAAATTGTGTCAAATATTTGAAAATGTTATCAACTGCTATCAGAAACTCCAGAAAGCTGGTGATCCAAAGACGTTTGGTGAACAGTGTCAATCCCTTGTTAACTGCTTCCAGACCACAAATCAGATTCAGTTCTACCCAGAAGACAGACATCTCCAGTGCTAGATTTAACCAACTCTACGATTTATCACTGAAAGGTGATGTTGCTTCAAAATTGAGGCCACTAGACACATTTCAAAGACGTCATCTTGGGCCAAACTGCTCTGATGTCGAAAAGATGTTGAGCACACTAGGATATTCAGATCTGAGTGAGTTCATCCATGATGTTGTCCCAGAAAACATTCTAATCAAAAGAAAGTTGAAAGTTGAACCAGCTAATGGTTTCACAGAATCAGAAATGTTACAGCATTTGAAAGATCTTGCCAAAAAAAACAAAGTCTACAAAACTTTCATTGGTAAAGGTTACTACAACACACATCTACCAGCTGTTATTCAAAGAAACGTTCTTGAATCACCAGAATGGTACACCTCATATACTCCATATCAACCAGAAATCTCTCAAGGTCGTTTAGAATCATTATTGAATTTCCAAACTATTGTCACTGATTTGACTGGGTTGCCAGTTGCTAATGCTTCACTATTGGATGAAGCTACTGCAGCTGCTGAAGCGTTGAGTTTGTCTTTCAACAACTCCAAAAAGAAGAAATCCAAATACGTCGTTGATAAAGATTTACATCCACAAACATTATCTGTCTTGAAGACAAGAGCTATTCCATTGAACATTGAGATCGTACAATTAGATTTAGCTACTGTTTCTGGTTTCACTGAATTAGAATCAATCAGAAGTGAAATCTCGGGTGTCTTAGTCCAATATCCAACTTCAAGTGGTGGTATTTTGGATTACACTCAATTAAACAAGATCTCAGACTTAGTTCACTCGGTAAAAGGTTTATTCGCTGTCGCATCTGATTTATTAGCTTTGACTTTATTGAAACCACCATCAGAATTCGGTGCCGATATAGTCCTAGGTTCATCCCAAAGATTTGGTGTCCCAGTTGGTTATGGTGGTCCTCATGCTGCCTTTTTTGCAGTCATTGACAAATTGAACAGAAAGATCCCAGGTAGAATTGTTGGTGTCTCCAAAGACAGATTAGGAAACCAAGCCCTAAGATTGGCTTTACAAACAAGAGAACAACATATCAAGAGAGATAAGGCTACTTCAAACATTTGTACTGCACAGGCTCTATTGGCTAACATTGCTGCTAACTATGTTGTTTATCATGGTCCAAAACAATTGAAGAAGATTGCATCAAGAGTTTATGGATTTACTACCATTTTAGCTGAAAACATCAAATCCAATCATGAGATTCTTAATAACTCATGGTTCGATACTTTGACAATCAAGTTGAATGGTGTCTCCTCAGATGAATTATTGAAAATTGCAGTTGACAAATATCAAATCAATTTATTCAAAGTTGATGAATCTACGGTTTCTTTATCATTGGATGAAACAGTCACTACCAAAGATTTAACTAACTTGATTGAATTATTCACTGGTGAAACAATTTCAATTGAACAATCAGTTACTGAATTCCCTGAATTTCCCCAGTCATTAACAAGAACAGATGAAATATTAACAAATCCTGTTTTCAACTTACATCATTCAGAAACTGCTATGTTGAGATACTTACATTCGTTACAATCTAAGGATATTTCATTAGCTAATTCTATGATTCCATTAGGTTCATGTACCATGAAATTGAACGGTACTGTTGAAATGTTACCTTTATCATGGCCAGAATTCGGATCAATCCATCCATTTGTTCCAAAAGATCAAGCTGAGGGTTATTTAGAATTGATCAAAGCCTTAGAGAATGATCTTTCTGATATCACTGGTTTCCATTCAACTACATTACAACCAAACTCCGGTGCGCAAGGTGAATTCGCAGGTTTGAAAGTCATTAAAGCATACCTTGAATCTAAAGGCGAAACTCAAAGAAATATTTGTTTGATCCCAGTTAGTGCTCATGGTACTAATCCAGCTTCGGCTTCAATGATCAACTTCAAGGTTGTTCCTGTTAAATGTTTGGAAAATGGTTCATTAGACCTCATTGATCTAGAAGAAAAAGCTGAGAAATATAAAGATCAATTAGCTTCTATTATGATTACATATCCCTCCACATATGGTTTATTCGAACCAGGTGTCAAGAGAGCTATTGAAATTGTCCATTCCCATGGTGGTCAAGTTTACTTGGATGGTGCTAACATGAATGCACAAGTTGGTTTAACATCACCAGGTGACTTAGGTGCTGATGTTTGTCATTTGAATTTACATAAGACATTTGCTATTCCTCATGGTGGTGGTGGTCCAGGTGTTGGTCCAATTTGTGTTGCTGAACATTTGGCTCCATTCTTGCCAAAGCATGATGTCGTTGAAATTGAAGGTGCTACTAATGAATCTGTCGACTCTGTGAGTGCTGCTCCATATGGTTCTGCTTCTATCTTACCAATCTCATACAGTTATATAAAATTATTAGGTGCAGATGGTTTGCCATTCAGCACTTCCATTGCTATTTTAAACTCCAATTACATGATGAACAGATTGAGAGAACATTACGATATTTGCTTCGTTGGTCAAGATGGTATCAAATTCGGTGGTCATGAATTTATCTTAGACTTAAGAAAATACAAGAATAAAGGTCTTGAAGCAATTGATGTTGCCAAAAGATTACAAGATTATGGTTTCCATGCTCCAACTTTAGCATTCCCAATCCCAGGTACTTTAATGATAGAACCAACTGAATCTGAAAACTTACAAGAATTAGATAGATTTGTTGATTCTTTGATTTCTATTAAGGGTGAAATTGATGCTTTGATTAATGGAGAACCAAGAGGTCAAGTCTTAAAGAATGCTCCTCACTCTTCAGCTGATATCATCAGCTCACAAGATTGGGAAACAAGAGGTTATACCAGAGAACAAGCTGTGTTCCCATTACCATTCCTAAAAACTAACAAATTCTGGCCAACTGTTGCTAGATTAGATGATACTTATGGTGATTTGAATTTGATCTGTACTTGTCCTTCCGTTGAAGAAGTTGCTAACGAATCATAGTTTAGAATGTCGTCTTATTGTCAATACACATACATATTTATAATTAATTAATGAAATTTTTGCTTTTTCCAACTATTTGTAAAATCCACTACAACAAGACGTTATATAAATATAATACTCATTTCATACTACTCAAATATCACAATATTTACGGAATCCAATCATCTAATATGTATGTCATTTACTAGAATCTATAAAAAAAAGTATCCCAAAACCAAAAGAATATAAACCCAAACACTTCCAGCTGATAACATTCCTGCTCCATTCATCTTCACATATTGACCATTTCCAACAAAATTACATTGATCATGTTCACCATCACTATTATCATGGAATCCATAACTCTTCACAATAGATGAATTGCCCACAGGACAAGAAAATGCAAAATCAGGAGGACAGTCAGACATAATTGAATAACACATATCAATACATGGCATCACTTCATAGTACACATTTGGTGGTTGAACAACATCATTCAAGAAATCGCTTCTTGATTCGTTGACTTCACGTAGTTTGTAATATGATAGATCTGTAGATGTACAGCGAGGTATCACGATTGAGCATAGCCAATTCTTATACGCTATTTTGCAGTCATCGCACGTTCTAAAAGGCGAGAATACCGTGTCAATTGGACCATGACAGTTGATTTGATCCATGGCTTTGGTGAAGTTTTCATAAATGTCTTTTGCATAATTGTCATATAGGTTGACCAATTCAGAATGATTTCTATCTTCAGCAAATTGAGATGATTGAGGAACTGAATAGGCAACGTCATTACAAAAGTCTAGATCATACACCAGTTCACAAGCACCTGCTTTATCGGTGGTGAATTCAATCTTGTTATAGACAACACCAGGCTGTCCGATCCCACCAACATCTGAAGTAACATATGCAACGTAATCGGTAGATTCATTTAAACCGTTTACGAAGAACCTCTTTCTGTAACCGTCAGTAGAATTAGTGAAGAGTCTTTCAACTTCACTTTCATTAACTGCATCATCAAGTGATCTTTGCACCGCACAAAATGATTTGGTTAGACCATGAAATGAAAGGGATCCATCATTCTTGAAGATTTGTAGCTTCATTGCATCAGCTCTTTGAATAATTGATTGTGTTTGGTCAGTACCATTTGATGAAGTAGCATTAAATGTTCCTGTTTGAAATAGTGAAGAGTCATCATCAGCATCAACCAAACTTGCAAACGTAGAGTTATCCCATTGGAAAGGAACATCAGTTGCTGAGAATCCAACTCTTAATGAAAAGACATCTGAAAGAAGCTTGGTATTTGGACTAAAATCTTGGATAGGTTTGGCTTCAATATATATTAATGTTGACATTGGTGCTGCACTCGCAAAGTTCTGATCTTGGAAATAACCATCTTCAAAATTGTCATATGCAAATGATGATACATCACCATATGATGTATAAATTGTCAAGTATTCACTGAAATCAGTAGGATTATCTACCACGTTAGGATATGTACAGATACAGGCTGACATGAAAGCAAGGATTGCGTAAGACTCTGCTTGTGATGCATTTGACCAGACTGTGAAATTATAGGCTTTATATTCACCTGGTGCAATAAGAACATCTCTGATGTCCCATTCATGAATGACTTCAAACTCCGGCACAAATCCAAAAAAGCCATACAGCTTATTCCTCTGATCTGAGTCGGTAGGTGGGTATAACGGAGCTGGTGATAGCTGAACTGCTTCTGTGTATATGTAACCAGTATCATTCCCAATGCCTGCAACTCGTCCTGGTGTACTTTTGCCAATTTCGGCATTTAACCCCGTTAATTTCGATATCTCTCCTTTTGAATCATCAAAAACGCTTGTGTCCTTCAGTATGGGTATCAGATCCCTTTGATTCAGACTCTTCAACCCAACAATGGGCACCTGTCCCAAAGAAGAGTTATTTATAGAATGTTCATGGGAATGATTAGATTCTGAAAGGTCCGCATCAGCAGAACACAAGCCAAAAAGACCAGAAAAAACCTGCACCAGCACTATGAGCCGTATTCTATCAATACTGAGCATTCCAGAAAGCGATATTATATCAAATAATGCCCTATGAACGCCTAAAGCCAAACTGGATGCAACAACAGAATCCTTCACACAATAATAATTCGCGAAGTTTAGAATTATCGGTTTGGGCACTCTGAAATAATGATCTAAAATCTATAGAAAGAACATGAATTAAGTTTAAGTACTGTGGAAGGCTGCTTTCTATTCATAATCTCATGATTCTATGAAAATTCAGAAATCAGGATGGTAACCACTGACCAGTAGCATACGAAGTACCAAAGCCACATACATACCCTATCATCCAATCTCCGTACTTTACGTACTTCACCAAATGACGCATACAATAGACCTAAGCTGCCTCCTATATTTGGAATTGAGTCAAGACAGAGATACTCACAGGCGTATTATCCTAATAAGGCATAGAGCTGGAAGAAGATATGTGCATACTTACTGTATTTCTAGAATTAATGACATGAACATGAAACATGTCGTCATTATATAAATCATGAATCAAAAACTAGCTAAACAATGATTAATCATAACCACCACCACATATCATCTTGCAGAATCCTGCTTAACTCGTTCTGCTCACGAGATGAGATTCCCCTAACTAAGTCAGAATCTTTGGGATCAACCAATAAGGCGTACCCAAAATCAATGACGTGTAACTCTTCAGTCCCATCTTCAACTCTCTTGAGTGTCAAATTGGTGTGTCTCATATCATTTTGAGCAATACCCAACGCAGTGATCATCATAGCCGATTGACACTTTGCAATTGTCTACCAATCTTTCAATATCTTCAGAACTGTGAGAAGCATGCAATTGATCATGGCCAACAGTCTTTGCCACATGTTGTAATAAGAGGTTAAACCCGTCCTCACTCATGCCCCATGTAAATATTCTAGGAACTCTGATTGGAATAGCTCCAAGTGGAAGATTTCTGTTGAAATTTTCAATTTTTGAAAGGCCTTGAACTTCACGAAGAAAGCAGTTCAGATATTCATGTGAGATGTAATCGTCAAATCTGTTAAATTTTTCTGTAGATATTCACTTTCATCATAATTTTCTGATAGTATGCTCCACGAGTAGAATTTCATAATGAGTTTGTCTCCGGGGTTGCAGTAAGCAGCATATGTTTCGTCAACTGTGGTTTTGAATTCTTCAAGGCTTTTTAGTTTTCGGTCGATTGTAAGACCTGACAGGAGATCCCAAGGGTCATACGACTTAACATCATTCAACTTATCAACTGAATTGAGTAAGTTTTGCTTATCAATAGCCTTCACAAATGCTGGGAAAGTGAAGCCTGTATTATTTTTGATAGTAAATGGTGTTAATATCTCACCAGGAAGTCTCCCATAAGAAATATCAAACCTAGGAGAATCGGAGAATCTATTTTCTTTCTGTCAATCCAATCAGAGCCTGAGGAGCTGGAAGAGTTTCCAGAAGGTGAAAACACATGTCCTCCTTCAGTGTCACACTACTAATATTACCGGCGGGATGTCACTCGTTCTGATCATTGGAGTAGTATATTCCATCAAACCAATCTCTTTGGGTTCACTAATAATATCTGGACCAATATGTAGCAAATCAGCCTCTATACAACTTTCAGGAGACAGGGCGATTGGAGAAACCATCGTTGCTCGATGATAGATAACCAAAAGTGACACAAAAACAAACGAGAATCAGAGGCGTGCCCCTACCTGCGAACCCATTATAGAGTTATGGTCTGGGACACATTTGAGTAAGAATTATTAATCCGAAACTCCGTCGAATTTTCTGTAGCCAGCGCAGCATAACCTTTTTAGTCAAAAATTGACAATGATCGAGGCTCGATGTTATCCGCTTTTACAAAGACTTAATAATTTGGTACCAAATTTATATTTAACTCAGCTGAGACCCCGGTATTTCGCGTATCGGATTTTCTGAAGCTCAGACAATCATCTACAATGGCCGTCAAAGCTGTTTTTATCGAACAAGCCGTGAGTACTTTCTAGTCAAGATCGAAGGTGAAAATCTCGATTATACGTCAACGTCTTGTGCTAACCCATTATTTGCAGTGTGATTCTTGTCGAAGAAGAAAACTCAAGTGTTCCAAGGACCTACCAAAGTGTACCAAGTGTGTTACTCATGGCTGGGAATGTAACTATTCTCCAAGAGTGGTACGAAGTCCATTAACCAGAGTTCATTTGACCAGAGTAGAGAATCGTGTTAGACATCTAGAGAACTTGATACATGATCTGCTTCCAGAAGCTGACATAGATAGACTACTAGTAAAACAAGTACCAAAGTCTTCAAGAAATAGCAGAAGTGTGTCTTCCAGTATTGATCAATCACCGCTACAACAAAACAATGACTATGGTGAAAGTGATAATGAAGATACTCCATCCTCGACTAATGATTATGTCCCAGAGCTACCAGAAGATGATGTTCCTGATGATGCCATCTATGGGTTTGACTGGAATGAAGAAGACGTTGATACTGATTTGAATGATGGAATGGCAGCATTAAGTGTGAATCCTTCAAATAAGGGTTATTTCGGAGTTGCATCAAGTGCTGTTGTTTTGAGAGCTTTCAAAAGACCAAGTCATGGTAATTTACAATCCCCACCCCAAGATGACCTTACTCAAAGATCAAATAGTGGTGGTAATGGTCGTGAGTCAAGAGCTAACTCGAAGATAGACTTGGACTCAACATTATCATTAACTGCTAAATTTTTGACTAATGAGTTCATTGAATCTTATTTCCAAAATTATCACACTTCATACCCATTCATTCACAAGGAGACTTTTATGGCTCAATATAGAGATGAGATACCCACTCCTCCTTATGAAATATGGCAGATTCTGCTGAATACTGTCTTAGCTTTAGGTGCTTGGTGTTTACATGGTGAGACCTCAAACTTCGATTTATACTACTACCAGAATGCGAAATCATATTTATCATCACAAGTCTTTGAAAGTGGGAGTATTCCATTATTACAAGCACTGACTTTGTTGAGTAATTATGCTCAGAAACGTAATAAACCAAACACAGGTTGGAATTATTTAGGTCTTGCTGTGAGAATGGCCATGGGTCTAGGTCTATACAAGGAGTTTTCTAACTGGACATCTTCAAAGAATCAATTACAATTAGAGATGAGAAGAAGGTTATGGTGGGGCTTGTACATTTTTGATGCTGGTGCTGCTATCACTTTCGGTAGACCTGTGAATTTACCAATGATCGCAATGACTGATATCAATCAAGTCTCCAATATTTGTGATGATGATTATGAAAATAATGAAGATTTAAAGAAGCAACTAATATCTGTCCCATACCCAACTATTTATTCTGGTTTGATTTGGCAAGCCAAGTTCACTATTGTTTCAACTGAGATTTATAATAGATTGATTTCAAAACCTCCTCCAACTGCTAATGAGTGTTTGATTTTGAATAACAAGCTTGTTGAATTTGTTCAATCATTACCTCCATATTTCTCAGAAGATAGTGCAATTGCTGAAGAGTCAACCAATATTCCAAATGTTGATGGTATTCCTGAATGGTTGGCATTTGCAAGATACAGGTTGATTTGGAGATATAAGAATCTACAATTGATTATATTCAGATCTTTTGTTTGGCAAAGAGTTATTGGTGCTCAAAATCCAGAGATCTTGGAACTGGCTAAATCCCCAGAAGGTAAACAGTGCAGAAGAATTTGTCTGGATTCTGCTCGTGAAACATTGTTATCGGTTACAGATTTCTTGAAGAACCATGAGATTACCGTTATTTCAAGTTGGTATTCTACGTTCTTCTTGTTTCATGCTTCATTGATTCCTGTTGTTTGTTTATGTTCTGAACCAAATTCAAAACATTCAGCCGGCTGGAAGAATGATATCATCTTGTCAAAGAGAGCTCTTCATAAATTATCAGAGGTCAACTTATTAGCCAATAAATTCATTGGTGTAATTGATAACTTATGTGGCAAATATCTTGGTGAAACCAGTCTGAATAATATCAAGACTGAAACTTCTGTTGAACAGATGGATATTGATTATTCTCAACTCAATCCACAGGAACAATCAGTCCCACCACAAACGCTAGATACTGGAATCTTACCAGATTTTGATTTCAAAGATATTTCAGCCAATGTTGAATTGAATGAATTATTGAATCTATTACCTGCTGATATTGCAAACATCGAAGGAAGTCAAGCACAAAACAATATCAAGTCAGAACAAGATGCATTTGCAAATTTCAACTTTGATGTTTTTGAACATACAGCATCTACTTCAGCTGCTGGTTTGAGTTATACTAATAAATATGAACAAGAAGATGCTAGAAAGTTGAGTGATCGGAGAGAATTACAACAATCTCAAGCATCAGCACAACCAGATTCCAAAGAGTTTCAGGATGATTTTTATTCCCTAGTGTTTAATGATGAGCAGAATCTTGGATCATTGGATTGGTCGAAGCAGTAGGATGTTGGGAAGATATTAGGATTAAAAAATGGGTATAAATATAAATAAGAGAGAAAGAGAGCTTTTGAATTACTTTGTCAGATTAATATAGTAGCTTATGCTTTCGCCGATTGGCATAGCTTTTAAAGTTTTGACACAATTCTGGCGCTTTAGACAAATTTACGACATTCGGGATTTCCGCGATTTTGCGCCATTTCCATACGTCATAGGTGTTTCTTTTTTAGAACACACTTTTTTGCAGCATTCAAATAAACACGAAATCCTCAAAAATTGTCACCTTTCTGACATCTTGATCATATCAGTTGACTCTTTTCATTGAAATATTCTTTTTCCTTCTTCCTTTGCCGCTTGAGTCTACACAAAAGGACTTGCTGAGCCCATAGATTACAACTAAAAGCATGGTGGCAAACAGGTTGAAAAACCTGGTGAATTTGACTCGGGAGGCAGTAAGGGATGTCCGTCAAGTGGTGGAGGAGCTCGTGAACCAGGTGGCTCCACGTCCACATCCATCACTAGTGCGGGTCCCTGTCAGAAACAGCGCCCGTCCAAATCCGTTCAATAATAGTTCCAGTAGAAGACAGTTCAGTACATCAAGAGCTATAAGGGCTACTACTTCCAATGCACAATTTAGATATTCTGCCAATTTCATCAAAAATGTTAGACCTAATCAAGGTGCTAATTTGGCTTCGAAGATATGGCCATATTCTGCGTTCAGAAGACCTTTAGCTGGTAGGGGTACTTTCCCAAATGGTCTTTATAGACATTTTGTTCAAACAAATGCAAGAAACTTTAGTACTTATGGAGGTAACTTTTCAAGAGAAGCTGTCCAGAACTTAACCACTTCATTAAGATGTTTGTTAAAGAATGGTGGTGATGAATTAAGCAACATGAAAATGAAATCAAATCAAAACACTAATAACACTTTATTATTCGGTGTGCAAAATGAAGAAGTCATGAAGACGTTTAAGTTAGCAAGAACTGAAAGTTCTGATATTGAAAGAGTTGGATGCTTTGTTGAATTCGATTTACCAAACTTTGAATCATCAATTCCTTCAATGTCCTTTATTGATTCTGAAATTGTTGAATCTATTCAAAAGACATTCGAAGAAATGAAAGAACAAATTGATCGTGTTCATTATAATATTCAGTTGATCTTTGACTCATATGGTTCATTACCCTTGGAGCGAAATACTCGATCTATAAGGATACATTTCCCCAATTCAGAATCATGGGAGGTTGAAAATTTGTTGGTTGATATTGGTATAGCTGAGGGTATTGTTCATACCAATGAGGCAATTGGTACTATAATTGATTCGGATAGATTCTCTTCAAGTTCTTCATCATCGATGTCATGTTTTCCGACATCATCTACTACTGATGACTTGTTAGCCAATTACCTGAAGGATGTTGTCCCTGATCTGATATCCACTAATGAGACTGTATCATCGTTAGATTCTGCTAGTGTCAATGGTTACTTTCCGATACTATCCACGTCTGATGAGATTCAGTCTCCTTTAAATCCTGGTTCGGTTGTCGATGTTTCTAGTGCCAGTATTGAAATCCAGAACAGTGTTCTCTCTGGTTATGTCTAGTCGATGACTGCTCCAGTTATATATATGAATTTTGTACGTTTTTTATGATTTACCTGATGAATTTCCCTTTGTTACATACCACATACTTTTGTTTAACAATATGATGATCTAGTCGTTATGTTTGAGAAGAAAGTTGTAGGAACTCATTAATAAGGATGCAAATTATCATCAGTCATAGAAGTAAGCCAATCAAACCAGTGACCAATCAGGGTTAATCTCCACTTGATGTGGTTACAATATACGATTTTTCCACTGATGATGTGTCTATCATTCGATTTAGATCCAGAGACTGGATTGAAATCAGTGAAGTTGCTGTTCATGAAATTCCAGACAAGAATTTATCATCCAATAAAGAGTCAAGATAATTCTAGAGTTTGTGAGAATGTTGAGCTGTATGTAGACCTGGTGCCAAATTAGGAAAAGAACAAAAATTGCAATTGATGCACTATCCACGATTTTGGATGTAATTTATCTAGATATAAAGAAGAATAAGGCTGTAGTTCAATCAAATGAACAACTCCACCATTCGATGAAAAGGGATACTTACTTAATTCGGGATTTTTGGTAAGTAAAAACGCGGCCTTAGCGTTTTGTGTAAAAAAACAAATAACCAAAATTGCCGTGCTTTGAATTTTGGACTGTTTTGATTTCGTTTATTGTCCAATTGGCAGTATCATTGAGAGAATCTGTGTCCAGTAAACCAACTAAATCACAATGAGTAGCTCGGAAATCCCAACACGCGAAAGCGACGAGTACTTAGATGCCCTGGACGACCAGTCAGCTCACAAGACTGGTGGAAACAATGAAAACACCGTATTAAACCCGGCAGATGATGAAAATGCCACCAAAGAAGACAACACAGCCGTCACTGGCACACCAAGCAAGAAGAAGATGAACAAAAAGAATAAGAAGAAAGCCAGTGCGTCCAACTCCCAGATCGATCTGTCCCAAAGTGCTGACATTGAAGCTGCAGTTAGTTCTGGGGACGGTGAGGATAATGCTAATACCAACTTGAAACCGGTCGATTCGAAGGAGAACGAGAACCCGGTAGTTATTGCTGCGAAGCCAATTGGGTATGAGAATTCTGAGGCTGATAACAAAGAGGTCACGAAAGAAGAGAATGTCGCTAGTGGAAATCAGATCACTACTACCAAAGGGTCAGCATTGGAAGATGAACAACCAGTCTCTGAGACAAAAGAACAACTATCGGCACTTTCTGGAGAACAAGAACCTGAACCTACCCCAATTGTTATTAAGGACTTACTCGAACCAGTCGAAATGAGTGAAACTGCTGCTCCGCCACTAAGTAAGTCCACTTTGTACTTTGATGAGCCTTCCAAGGAGCTAGAACAAGAGAACAAGAAGCTGGAGGACAAATTGAACAAGCTGATAATTGAAGAACACCTTGACAGGCCAGAGGTCGCTGGTGAAGCACTCCCAACCAGTCCAAAGTCCCCAATCATTCCACAAAGAGGGCCACCTCCTGTGCTTCCAGAAAGAGCTGGGCATCTTGCTGCACCAGTTGTCGAAAATATTGAAACCGTTGAAAGCTCTGATGATACTCCTCCTCCTCCTTTGCCAGGCAGAGACCACGTTGCCAGTCAGTATGCTGTTGTCCCACCTCCATTTCCAGAAAGAGATCTGCCATCTGCTGCCCATTCAGCTCCAATTCCTCCAGCAAGATCTCCAAATCCAAATCAGGATGCATTGAGATCATTTAAGAATAAATCCACGAGTGCACCAGTCCACGATCCATCTATTGTCGCTGCTGAATTGGCACCACCTCCATTACCTCCTCAACTAACACCAGCCCAGAAATCTCAACATAGACCAAATGCCAGTTTTGCTGGTGGTATTGGCTCCTGGTTTAATAGAAACTCCTCATCCAAAGGCTCCAACACTGATTTATCCGTCAAATCTGTTGATTATGAAGAAAATTATGATTTGCTATTAAACAGATTGAATGAAAACAACGAACAGAACAAATCAAGAGATGATCTATCCAAGGAACAATTTGATATCTCTCACAGCGAGTTGAAATCCTCATTCAATGAAAAGATTTCAGAAATTGAAAGCTCATTTGGTCCTGGTGATGAAACCGTTTCAAGTATAGGTAACGATTCTGAACTACACAAAGTTGACTGGCCATTCTGGACGAAAGTCTTCAATAACTATACATTAGTCGCTAAGACAGAACCCTCAAGATTATCAAAGGAGATTGCAAAAGGCATTCCAAAACAAATTAGAAGTATTGTTTGGCAATTAGTTTCAAATTCAAATCCTCAACAGTTTGAAGAACAATTTAATGACTTGAAAGAGAAAGAATCACCATGTGAAAAGAACATTCAAATGGATTTAACAAGAACAAGTTATATCGCAGACCATAGTATCAGTATTGAGTCATTACATAGTGTCATCAAGGTCTATTCATTGATTGATTCAGAAGTTGGTTATACCCAAGGAATGGCTTTCATTACAGCTCCTTTGTTACTTGATATGACAGAATTAGAGGCCTTTGCTGTCTTACACAAATTGATGTATGGTTATAATTTGAGATCATTATATTTACCAGAAATGCCTGGTTTGATGTTAAGTCTTTATCAATTTGATAGATTAGTTGAAGATCTGCTACCTAACTTACATACCCATTTCCTAAGAGAAGGTGTTAGATCTTCAATGTATGCAACTCAATGGTTCCTGACTTTCTTTGCTTATAAATTCCCATTAGAATTTGTGTTGAGAATCTTTGACATTGTTATCACTGAAGGTTTTGAATCAATTTTGAAATTTGCTATTGCTTTAGTTTCTAAGAATGAAGAGAAATTGTTGACTTTGAAGTTTGATAAATTGATTGAATTCTTGAAAGAAAATCTTTTCAGTGCTTATTTGATTGAATCCGAACAAAGTGCTGAAAATCCAGATGAAGGAGGTGATCAACATCAAACTATGAAATCCAATCTTGGTGATTTCTTCAAATTCAACCAACCAAAACCAATCACTGTTGACACATACGATGTCAATCAATTCATTGAAGATGCTACAAATGTTAAATTGCTACCAATCACATTAAGAAGATATGAAGAAGAATTTGAGCAGATTCATCAACAAGAAAAAGAGAGACAGGAAGAAGTTGATGAATTGAGATCAAGAAATCAACAGTTGAAAAAGGAAATTAGAACGGTTGAAGCAAGTTATACTATCCTAAACAGAGAACATATTCAAATTGCCAATGAAATAATAAATAATAGAATCAAAGTTGAAACTCTGGAGGATGAAATCAAAGATTTGAAGAATCAAAACCAAGCATTGAGAGATCGTATTGTTTCAATTCAAAAACAAGAGGTTGAAGTTCCAGCTGATTTTGAAAGTGACTTGAGAAATGCAATGGAGAGGAATTTAGAAGTCATGACACAAAATCAAGAATTAGAAGATCAAGTGAGTTCATTATTACAAGAGATTGAACAATTGAAGGCAGAAAGAGATCTAGAGAGATCAAAGACCATCGATCCGGAGAAACCAGCAGAAACAGCTGCTTATTCACGTACCCATATTTCCAAAGGTTGGACTAAGAAGTTCTTTAAATGAAGTCTATTTATCGTATAAATGTATTCGTTAACTACTAGTACCTTATAAGCCGCTATCATATGTTTTGTAGTTTGAGATTATGATGATGTGTCCCGTAACAACTTTTCCACATGATTTCCGAAAAATTGTTGATCAAGAAAATGGAAAACGAAGATAGTTCAAAAGGACTTGACTTGAAGGAAACACAAATCAACAATTTCTGAGTTCTGGTTTCATTCCTGACACACAATGAACAGTCAGCTCGGTTTTCTAAGGGGGTTCTCCACGACCTCGGTCTTCAACAAGACCTGGAAACATGTCGTTACCCGTCGTGTTGCCAAAAGACCAGAATATAAAGTTGGTGATGAAGCACCAAAATTCATTCCAAAGAGACAATTAACACCGGATTATAAATGGGGTGAATCAAAGTTCTTCCCTAGATCTAATGATGGTCTTTTTGGTGGTTCTTTTATCTCTTCAGGTCATCAAATTTCAGAAATGAGAAATAAGACAAATAGATTTTGGAAACCAAATGCACATAAGAAAGCATTATGGAGTGAAACTTTAAATAAGCGTTTGAAGTTTGAAGTCACTGCCAAAGTCTTAAAGACTATCGATAGAGAAGGTGGATTAGATAACTATGTAACCAAGGAAAAATCAGCAAGAATCAAAGAATTGGGACCATTTGGTTGGAAGTTACGTTACAGGGTATTGAAGAAGAAGTCAGAATTGGAGAATCCAAAACATAAAAATGCTAAGAAATATTCGCTAAATGGAGAGAAAGGTACCATATATTATCCAGATGTTATAGTCGATGGTGTTGAACAGGCTTTAAACATCAAAGTAGGAAGAAGAAGATTATTGAAAGAATTATATGATGTTGAAAAGAGAGAAAGTTTAGCATTAGGTGAACCTTTAAGTGGTAGAAACTTCCTTGATAGCTATAGAGAAACACCAGCATCTGATCTCATTCAATTATTAGCTAACAGGGGTTATGATTTTGGTAAAATTGTTGTTCAAGAAAACCAACCAACATCACAACAATCGGAAGCTCAACAATAAGTTTTATCAAGTCAAGTTTGGAAAGGTTCACTTCGTGTGCTATAGTATATATAGATAATTTTGTAAATAGCGTCATAGTTAATGAATTGTATGATAAAGATACGCAAATATGGGGAAATCGGTAGTGAGTTCAAGTAATCACACTATTACTACACGGTGCCTTTGACTAGGGCTAATCATATTTTTAAATCACGTGAATAAGAGACGTAGCCCTGTATTTCTTTCAACATCCGGACACCAAAATATAACCTTTCCAAACGTCACACGATTCTTTTCGGAAATTTTCGCGGAACTATCAAGGAAAAATTTCTATTGACGCTTTCCTGAAAAATATATTGAAATTGAGTTGTATACAAACACATAGTTGATATAATTAACGAATCTATACATCAAAAATGGCTCCAAAATCAGGTATGTGGAGTGAATGAAAGGGACAATAACATGGGATTATCAAAGAGAAGAGAAGAGTGATCATTTTGAGTTTAGGAAAGAAGGGCATCAGCATCGTAGTTTCCAGTTATTACAAGAGTTGATGAGATTATCATATAACTAGTGAAGGAGAGAAGGGCATAACCAGAACGAAAGCATATGATTAAGAGAGAATAATTACAAGATTCATCAAGTATCAACAAAGGTGGCATATTTATTCAAATGCTCAATTTACAAATAGAAGATTAGGCAAAATACTGTCGCACTTACAATAGCCACGTCAAATCCATAAGAACAACATCACAGAACCACATGAACTAGCAAGAACTCATTATGAAATAACACGGCACCTCTAACTCTAGTCCTATATGTTCCAAATATCGTGATTAAATTCAAAATACTAACTAATTATTTATAGGTATTGCTGTTGGTTTAAACAAAGGTAGAAAAGTTGATACTTTAGAAGTTCAACCAAAAATTTCTTACAGAAAAGGTGCTCAATCCAAGAGAGCCAACTTTGTTCGTTCAATCGTCAAGGAAGTTTCTGGTTTAGCTCCATATGAAAGAAGATTAATTGAATTGATCAGAAATGCTGGTGAAAAGAGAGCTAGAAAAGTTGCCAAAAAGAGATTAGGTACTTTCGGTAGAGCTAAAGCTAAAGTTGAAGAAATGAACAACGTTATTGCTCAATCTAGACGTCATTAAATTTAATATTTTTGCTGTTAGTTATAGTGTTAAATATTAAAAAAAAAAGGAATTATATCATGTGTTTTTGGTAAGAAAGAAAAGGTTGTTTATTTTCATGTTTCAAAATCAACTTAATGTAAACTAATATCTCTTAGTTCTTCAATGTAGATGGTTCTCTTGAATTCTCTCATATAAGAATTGCCACATGATTAACGGGATTTTCTCAAGATGTTAAGCCGATTTTAAGAAGACAATAACAAATCAACAATCACCCGAATAAATAATATCCTCACTATAAAGTCATGTTCAGACCACTCATACGACCAATCACTGAATCTGTTTGCAATAGAATCATACCAAGAACAGCCAATTATGCGACAAAACCACCAACTTTCTTCTCTGGTCATCTAGACAACGCCAATGGCGTCAATGATCATGACTCAGTAGATCCTATACAGCATTCAATCCCATCATCACCAATCTCACCACAGCCACATGTTACTATTCAGGGACCCTCCAGACTCTCCAATCTCAAAGATATGACTTTCATCATTGCCATTTTATCATTATCTTACTTCGCAATTGATAATTATAGATCTAAGACAGAATTAGAACAAAAGCATAAAGAATTATCATTAAAGCATATAAGATCATTGGCAACTGCACAGAACAATTACAATAATTTCAGAAAGAAAAGGGAAGCCCAGATTGTTAATGAGAGGAAAAACACTCAGAAGAGAGAAATGAAGATGGTTTATCATATTAGTATTTTGAGAAAACAATTGATTGATGCTGGATTGAAACCAGGTATGTAATCCCCTATTTGATATTAACTAACTAAAAATCACTAACTTTATCTCTAGTTGAAATTGACGAAGCAATTGCCGAATTTGAAAAGAATGTTAAGATGGAGACATCAATAAGTAATGTTTCAGGTACTGCATTATGGGTAGTTGATGATTCTCGTAAGTATCACCACCATTGAAGTATAAACAAACGCCACATAAATACTAACAATCCACAGCAATGAAAGCATATGTTCCTAGCATTCATGAATACGAGAACAAGAAATAACAAGTCTTGTATAGATTTATAATCATACTATGCCCTAATACCTATCAACCTACCATACAAAGTTACCCTACTTTCCCGATTCCCGACTACTATAAAAAAACTTTTCGTCAATTGAATTTCTTGAACTTCTACCATATTTTTCTTTTCTTCATACAATGTCTTTTATAATATAGGCACCCAGAGTCACGGTTTGATGGTAACAATTTACCTCACTAGTCGAACAAGTCAGAAGCATTGCGTCTGCTCTTTTCGTGCTCGCGGTAGCCTTAGATGATAATACCCACAGTTTTTCCCAACTTTTAATGTCGTGGTTATCGATTGTGATGATCTACGCGGTTCTAAACTGACATTTCTTTGAATAATATAGACACTGTCTATGAATATTTTATGCATTTTCTGTAGCTGTTTTTTCTATTTACATGGTATGATGATGATGCTGATCTGCAGTGATTATCGCTTCTTCTCATATAGTTCAGCATCAATCTTTTCTTTCAATCTCTGTTCTATTTTGAACTTCAACAGCCTTGGAATTGGACAACATGGAGATCTTTCATTCTCGCCATTCTCTTTATAGAAGGAAGTACAACATTCGTACAGATTATCTATTATCTTCGAACATTTTGATTCGTTGTAGTTATTGGCTTTCAGGCAGTCTTTGATAATAAGTTAGTACTGGGGCGGGCCCTAACGCGGTTATCAATACATGGAATACTCACCCTGAATGGCGCATGCTTGTGGTTTGCATGGGTCTGAACACTTTGAGGACATTGTGATATGGATGATTGGAGACGGGGTTTGTAGAAGACTACAAGTGAATCTTTTGAGTTGGCCTTTGTTTATGTATTCGCGAATTCGTCAATAGCCAGTTATTAATCATTTATCATTAATTAATCTTTTTCAGATCTTGTAGTTCCTGGGATTGGATCAATGAGTTGTTCAGTTCTGCGATGATGTATGTTAATTTTATGCCATTATCATCATTTTCATGAGATTCTCTTATTGTTGATTCAGTATGTCCATTATTTGTAAGATCTAAGATATCTATCGTGTAATTGATCAATGAATAATACAATTGGTTGGAGATCTCATTATATGTCAACTTTTTTAATAATTTAATCAATAGTTCAAACTCTAGTGAATCTAAATCATCATTTTTAATCAAATAAACGTTGTACTTTTTCAATGATTGGAATTCCAATGGTGGGATGTATCCATTAAACTTAATCAATTCCAAACGTTTCATATCATCAACATATTTATTGAAAATTTGAAACATTAAATAACTCACAGATTCAATATCCATTCTTTGGTCGGCAATCCATTGAAACATCGTATCATTGTTCTGTAAGAATCCATTGATTTGTGAACAATAAGTGTACCTCTTACTAAAGACACTATCTTTCCATAATTGCTTCAGCACATATTTTAAACAACGTGGTGATTCCCATACTAGTTTCTTAAAGGTACCAACATATCCTATTTTCTCATTCGTTTCTAAATCATCACTCAGTTTGATCTTGTTCTCTTTCACAAGGACTCTCCAATCATAATCTTTATTAATACTGTCAATGATTGATAAGTTTGGGCAGATCTCATTGACGAACTTCTGGGATGTTGGATAGGCCGGGATAAATGATTCCTGGTAGAGTTGGGTTCGTGGATCGTAATCGAGCTCAGGCGTGACGAAGTGGAGGATGTTGGCGAACCAGTGGGATTCTGAGTAGAAGCTGCGATAGGACATTGGTCGTGATTGTGTTCATGATGAAAGTGATGGAGTGGGAATTGGGATGTGTTTTATATGGTGTGTGGGGATGGGTATAATGTTCTGGCAGAATGTGTTAACCGCGCGGCTAGTGTGAAGTCAATGTGAATGTTGTTGATGTTTTTTTTTTTGCAAAATAGACAATGAAAGAAAAAATAGTTACACCAATTGATAGACACCGCATTAATTGGATTGATAATGAAGGAAGGGAATTCGCCAATTTGGGGATAGGCCTGCTCTCTGATCGAAGATCCCAAAGGGTTCGTTTTCTTGATGAGGAATTCGCCGTTGATCTGACATGGATTGACAGATCTGAGATCAATCGAATAATTAACAATTGTGGGATAAATGTCAACAAAAGGTAAACAAACTTGTGGTCATTACAGATATGATCCCGATCTTTTGGATTCGTGACTGGATGGGTGGTACTCCTGTAATGGCATTTTCTGGTTTGTTGATGTTTCCGAATACTCCAATGTGGAGATTGTGGGGTACGCGCCAAAAATGCACGGGAAGAAATAATGGTTGGATGAAACTGTACACTCGTATGATTGTTGGGAATGGAAACTGAATCCTAATGCCATTTGCCAGTGGTAAGAACATTACTGTATATAAAAGGTGTTATACCACACGGCTGGCCCTCCTATAAATAATCCATCCTGTCAAAAAAGGCTCTGGATTGCCAAATGGCCGAATCTCCAATTTTCGGAAAATGTGGGCAAAATCTGCCAAAGGCGAAAAGAAAAAAAGATAAACAATCGAGAAGAGTCAAAAGTATACAATGGGGAAAAGTTTTAGGTGATGGCGCGTCAATAATTGGGAACAGGGCTGTCACCCCGTGTAAATTAATTCACGTGTAATGTGCAGGGTCAGTGACTCCTCCGGTGGTTATCATCAGTGAGGCGACTCCCCAAGAAACGTGATCAGTTCTTGACTCTTGACTACGATGTTTATCTAAGATAGTGGAGATTAGATACGTGAGACATGGGATGGTGCGATGTAAGACATGATATGATAACATGGTGTTTCGACAGAGGTTGTTGTGATTCTGTGGAGAGTGTAGCGTGCATTATGTGGGTGATTCATAGATAGCGAAATCACAGTTCATAATTGCAAAAGCTGATTGATTAATCTGTCGTGCCGTTTATGGTGGTATTGTGTTTTTTTTTTTGACAGGTGACTTTGGAGGTGAAAAATTTTGGAGATTGGCTGGAAACAGATAAGCGGGTGGGCCAGGTTCCAGGTGGGCAGCGAATGGTGCGTGAGTCACCCGGGTGGTGAAGTGATATCAGCACAAGTGACAACACTAATAACCACCACCGAGTTGCTGCTGGCACAACCACCACAGTCTTTTCGTGATAACCACCCCAGTGCCCAATGACTCAGGCCTTAACTACGTGGTTACGAAGTCATGCTCGGTCCGAGGTCACCACAGCGGTTACCAAAATTGCGCAATTTTTAGCAAAAAACACATTTTGCCATTTTTTCCACTTTTCGCGCGAATGACGAAATGTGTCACAAGTCATGATTCACACACCCGACTGGCAAAAAAAGCTGATATAAAAGTAAAATGTTTCCCACAGTTTTCATATTTCTAATTATTCATCAACTACAAAGTTATCAACCATTAGACTATCTGCATAGTTACACAGCTTGCAACACATAACACAACAACATTACAATGACTGACTACCTACAAGACTTCTCCTTCGACTTCGAACAGGACCAACAGGCCCAGCAACGTTCGAACTCAATCTACTCTTGTTCATCATTATCATCCTCAACAGATTCATTATCTTCATTGGCTGAACCATCGACTCCATTATTATACAACTCCATCTCTCCATCCCTCAAGAACAACAACAATGTGATAATACAGGACTTTGATGAATCCTTTATTGAATTGATAGACATTAATAACTCATCATATCAACCTATTGATCAATCAAATTTGATCACTTCCAATTTAAAAGATGGTTTGACTTATAATAACAACGACATCAACAATAACATCCAAAAGGGATCATTGCATTTAAAAAACAATTATAAATTATGGTTAACTGCTACTCATTAATGACTTGGGTTTTATGATTATCACGATTTTATATTTTATGCATTTGGTTTGGGTTTTATTTTAAGAGGTTTGGGACAACCTTATGGGGTTTATTATTAACAGGGAAAAAAAAAGAAGTGTTAACACATTATCCACTTCATCATTACATTTATTTTTTGGCTTTTTTTTTGGATGGCTTTATTACTACGCGTTACTTCAATTAGACATTTTGGGTTTAAAACAAGTTGTATATAGACATATTCATAACAATTGACTATGACTTGACACGGATGTAGTATCTTTATCATTATCAGTACAATGCACACGCGTAGTCCTAACTTACAGTTATCAAGACACGGTCTCGTTTTTCCACTATCTCTATATCTTTTCCAGATTACAAATCGTAAGGCCCGAATATCACCGAATTCCTGAACCGGCGAAATAAAAAATAAAAACCATCACCCCAAAAATTACCCCAATGGTTTTTTTTAGTGAGAAAAAAATCATTTAGTTTCGCAAATTGGCGCAATCAATATTTGTTGGATAGATATTAGATATTAGAGAGGATAATTATTAATCCAACCACAAATATGGTTTGATAATAATTAATTCATGTGACTCAAGCAATGTTTATAATGGCATTGTAGTTGCGGCCCGTGAGGCTGATTCGGATGTTGTGTTCTGACTTCTGACTTCTAACTTCTTTGTCTATTGTTGGGATGGAGTTCGCGAATCTAGAAGGTTCTTTGTGGCGGGCAGTCTCTCTCTTGTTGCACTGTTAAGACTTCACTGTGGGTTTGCAACATGGGATAGGGGGCTTCGATTGTTTCAGTTTGACAGGTTTGTGTGTGGCTGACTTTTCGTGATGGTGAGAATAGTTATGTCTGAGGACTGTGGCCAGCTTTTTGTATGATGAGATCAGCTCGAAATGACTCAAGTTGAACTACATTTCAACAATCAAACTACCTTCACTAATTTCTCAAAAACTCTTGAATCATAAAATAATTCATCGTTAGCAATGTGAAATCGTACTATCGGCCGAAAGGATATGTACGATTGTATTTGGATAATATTTGGATTGTAATTTCGATACTATATAAGTTAACATATTTGGATATAATTTGGAGAAGCTAATGATATTTATAGTAAACCAGCAATCTTTTCTTTTCTTTCACTCAACTAATCAATTCCAATAACATATATCTTATCTTGATTGTTACATAAACCTCAAAACAAAAGCATATCCCCTGCATGAATGAATATTTGGGTTTAATCATCATTGGAATCGGTGTTGTCTTGATACTATCTTCATCATCCAGATATCAGATCCTAAATCATTTGTGAACTTTCTTCAGATTCATGCAGGGAGGGGATTCGCACGCTACTTTGACACTGCGTAACTGCATTTGTCTTTAGAACTAATTCGATCGGGTCCTCCGCCGGTCCTACATGAAGTGTTTGGGGAAGATCGGTTGATGGTTGTGAAAATAGTAGCAGTTAACCTAGTGATTGCTTAGTAGCAGTTACCCTAGTGATTGTTAGTGTTGAACGTAAATGGAAACTTATAGAGAGAGAACATTAGTAAATGGAAACTCATAGAGAGTATTAGTTGAATGCCGTTCGAAGATGCGGCACATGAACTTATTAGGGCTTAAGATGCTGGATAGAATATATATAGAGATGTTTTCCCTATCTAGAAAACATACTTATGTATAGAGAGATCAGACGAGCAGTGATTGATCTAAAACCAAACTTAATCCAAACACATAATCCAAACTGTATTTGTACAACAGACATTACATAATTCATTAAACCCTTTGACGGCCTGTTTCACAGATGGTGCTTTTATTGGCTACGGTTTGTGAAAGTGAATGATCAATCATGCACTTTTGTTCAGACATGCTGATAAGATGAAAGATATTAAAACGATCAGTTATCCATAGTGGTCAGCTGGTTTACTATAAATATCATTAGCTTCTCCAAATTATATCCAAATATGTTAACTTATATAGTATCGAAATTACAATCCAAATATTATCCAAATACAATCGTACATATCCTTTCGGCCGATTTTACGATTTCACACGGTTCAAACAGATAGTTGGAGATAGACATAGGGAATTGTGGTGCTTCAAATGCATAAAGTCAAATTTACATACCAATATTGAACGTACTGTCAGGAATGATGCACCTTGCTGCACAAATATACATAATACTCTCAAGTCTACGTCAGAAACTTGTCAATAAAGCCTATCCTCTATTATCTAGTACTCAAGAAGTAGAAATTAATTCAACTACCAGAAATTATATCAAATTGAACATGTATTTAGTTACAACTCAAACACGACAGATTCATAGAAGAACTGAGTCAGGAAGATTACTTGCCTGCAAGAGCCTTTCTGTTTTCTTCAACTAATTTCCAATATCTATGCTTAGTTTTGTTTCTCCAATACGGACCAGTGTATCTCATAATTAAAAATGTCCCGTTACAGAACAACAAAATCATAGACATTGAAATGAAAGCATCTTTGTATCCCATATTAACAACCCAATCAGTTAGACCATAAGAACAAGCAAAGGACATCAAATTTCTAATGATAATAACAACAACCATTGATTCAGCTTCCAATTCATGGTAAGAATCAACAGCGTATGAACAACCAGTGACAATTGCAAAAAGAACTAACCCACCTAAACAACCCATTGAAAAGACCAACAAGAACCAATGTTTTTCATAATATGCACCAACACCCCAACCAATAGCAGCTAATGGACCCAAAACCATGTAGACAATCAAGACCCAAAATCTATCTTCAGGATATGATAATCCTCCTCTTCTCTTAGCAAGTTTAATTTTGATCCAATCTGAGAGGTTACCAGAAATAAACTGGAAAATCATGGAAAGGATAGTTGGTGATATATAAGAAAGACCAATTTTGGTTGAATTGAAATTATACGGAGTACTACCTAGAATGGCAGCAGCTGTTGCATTCAACAAATTGAACCAAACCAATGAAGATCCATAAAGGAAACCACCCCATAAAATTGATGGGAACTGCATCATTTTAAAAGGACCAAGGAAGAAGTGCCATAACAAAAAGTTGGATCTGGCACCACCAGTCAAGGATAGTTTTTCAGCAAAAGTCTTTGGTTTTCTGTATTCCTTTGGTTCATCAGAATCATCATCAAATGCTTCATTGATTTCACCTAGTCTTTGAGCAATACTTTCACGAGATAAGACAGCACGAACATGTCTTTCTTCATCAACTTGTTCACGAACTTCTTTTTTCTCATCATCACCTTGGGAATCAGTTGCTGAGTTATCAGCATGGATACCATCAGTGCTTTCAAATGTTTCTAATAATTTAGCTGGATTAATCTTTCTTTCATAATTAGTTTCCTCCATGAAGAAGAATAAGAAAACACCACAACCGCAACACCAAATAGCACATAAATACATGACCCATTCCCAACCAATACCAGTGTTAATCAAACCAGCAAAGAGAGGTGCCAAGTATGAAGCAGTTAATAAACTGACTGCATAAATAGCCATGTTTCTAGAAAGCTGATGTTGGAAACTAACATCAGACACGGAAATTTCACATAGTGATTCAATTGGGGAAGTTAACAAACCTTGCAATATTTTGGAACCAATCCACTCAGCATTTGTTTTACAATATGGCGACCAAACGCAAATCAAACCGGTTGAAATTGCACTGAAAATATAGACTGGTCTTTTACCATATTGCAAAGCCAAAGGTTGGAAAATGAAACAGCCAATACCCAAGAACAAGAACATATAACCAGTACCTGCATTCAATTGACCTAAAGTGATCCCAGTTTCAGCAGAAATCTCAGGAAAAATTGAATAAATTGCAGCAGTTGGAACACCAGTACCAAATGTATAGACCGCCATACATAATAAACTTAACCATTTACGACGTGGTGACCAATTTAATGGATCTTCAGGATCATCTGATGGAGTTGGGACCAAAATAATAGATTTATCACCTTTCGAATGACGAGCGGAAGCAATGTGTCCATCCAAATCGACTAACTCAACGTTACCAGGGATGGCTTCATAGTTGATTTTACCCCCAGCCATGATTATGTTATGATGATGGCTATAAATGAGTTTTATTGTATTCAAGTATGCTGATTGAATTGGAGGGAAAGAGGGATGATGTGGTAAATTTATAGTCCAGTGAGGTTGTTATCCGTTGATCATCAAACTAAATCTTGATCTGATTGTTGATAGAGGTTAGAGTAGATACAGATGATGGATCTGGGGGGGGGGGGGGGGGGGGATATATCTTGCAATCTCCTAAAACCCACCAGATTCCGTTGTTGGAAGAATAAGCGTCAAAGATATATTGAAAAGGGGAAGCGTTTTATTATCTTGATATCAACAATGGGTGGGACCTAAATTGGTCCTTTTTCGGGCCTTATCTGAGTCTGGAAACGAAACTTGAGCAAGACGATGGAAGTATGGGGTTATGAGGCAAACCGATAACTTTTCTATGCAAACTCGGAATAGCAGTAGTTCTGTGCTTGTGGTATACTACTTTTATCTAATCAATGAAGTTTCCCAATTTGGCGACGACAAAGGCGCATTTCAGAACTGGCTCTTTTAAATCGTCGATTGCGGAAATTCCCCTTCCCGGCTGACACAATCGTTAAACCTAGACCTGCATGGCGGATTTCAACAGTCAGAAGAAGTACACAAACATGGAAGCATTCAAACTGGTATTCTTCCTATAGCAACAGCATAGATCATAAAATGATCAACTCACAACCACATAGTGTCTCTAGCCAATCGCATCACGACAGTAGATAAAAACCAACATCGAATAAGACATCTAAACCCTTACCTCTCAAATGTTCAAATCTCTATCAACAAACGGATATTTACCCCAAGGGATCTATAAAGCTTCAAGCGCACTTTAAACATGGTACGCGTGTGTCATCTCTCCAATCTCTTCCACATTTTTGATAATGATACTTCTATCTTTCTCTTTGCAAGACGATATGGGTCGTATGATGGATAATCGTTGAATCAAGAAGTATAATGGGAATTGAGGCTTTACAGAGTGATCATCCAAATAAGAGTGACGGCGAAGCAAATCAAAATCCAGATGAAACTCGAGAAGCCAATGAAGAACAATGTAACTCTGAAGGTAATTCTAGTGAATAACAACTCGAAAGTGATCAATCTGCCCATAAGGATCCATATGAAACAGAAAAATCTGAAGGTTTCACTATTACATCGTTAGAATGTTCAAAATCTGAAATATCTGATCATCAAGGTCAACTGTTCAATGACTCCATCTCATTAATGAAGAAGAACCTTCATAAACTTGTTGGTGGTCTGGAGTTGATGTACAATTATGATGAAACAATTCCCAATTACAATTGGTTGGTTGCTGTGAAGAAAGGATATGATGATATTGCAGGCGTTACTGTTCTTCAGGATGATGAGGCGTTTTCGACAAGTGTGTTTCTTTTTAGAATCGTTACATGAGGTTTTTCCACTATTCGATCATAGCACTTTGAGTGCGATTGATTCTTCAAACCCCCAAAACTGTTGCTTAAATCATACGAGGGTTTTCACTATGAAAGATTCATCATGGTAGCACCTGAAGCTGAAGACCTATCTCTTGAAAATTACTTTGATATATCTTCCAATGAATTCAAATGTTTGAAACTCACCACAGATTTAACTCAAAGAATGGTCCTAATAGCGGAAAGCTCATCAATGTCCATAACTTAGATGACTACGGTTGTCTGAATATTTATGACACTTCCTATACTAGTTATAGACTACATGGGTATGGAATGTATCTATTTACAGAATTTGTTAAACCAAATGTTGGTAATCAAATTAGCGCCTGGAAGGGAAGGGAAAAGGTCAATTGGCATCAGCCTATACGAAGTTAAAACGTTACAAAGAAGAAATTAAGAATATTTTAGAGACACTTTACCATGAGTTTGGAATACTTCATAATGATGTGAAGAGATCGAATATTATCATATCCCAAGATCAAGCATTCCTTATAGATTTCTCCCATGGTAGGGTTGTTGTAAAGAAGAAAGTTCAGATTATGAAAAATTATATACAGATAGAGACTTTGAGTTGCAGATGAAACACCTTAAATATATGTTTTGAAGATGTTCCTATTGAATCACTTGCTGTTTGCTTTGCATTGTCGTTTAGATTATATTGCATTAACTAATCTTGTCATGTAGCGAAATGTAATTTCAGATCGATACTGTTTGATCATCTAACATGGCTGTTTAGTGATTAGCACTAATTAACAGTTAACGACTAACATCTCTCTGATTTAGGGGTGATTTTCGCTGATGTCCGTTGTTCGTTTATTCCAGATTGGTTTGAACCATCAACTCAAAGACTCACCAAATCGCATATTTGAGTTCACCCATGGTCATCCAGATGATCAGAAGAGGGAGAATATGTTCTGATATTGATAGATGAAGGTATAAGACGGACCATGAGAAAGAAAACGACCACTGAATCTTCCAGATTATTCCAATCCAGCTCAATACAGTTAACCGGTCCCAGAGACTTAAACTGTTAGAATGCAACTTAAGCGACTGGATTCAGTAAATCAGTCTTCAGATGCTTCAGTCCTCTTTTTCCTATCAGCAATATACAGCCCGCACTGTTACTTTTGACAACAGATTTTTTTGATATCAAAGTAATTGGGCAGCCTCGAGAACGGTTTGTATTGATAAAGACTAATAATTTATTCAGTCGATTCAGTTGATTCAGTAGCCGCAATTGACCATTGAAAAGTTATTAAAACCTATAGTTAAACTTTAAACTTTATCAGCATACTGATAAGAAATACACCCAGACACCATATCTTTTATCTCTCTTCACCAGTGACTCACAATCATGCCTGATCCGGCGAAGCGAGTTACATCCATTTTCGAACAACCCCCAGACATTTCTCTGATTTCAAACCTCATTAAGCACAGGTGATAAGATATCTTCGGCATTAGAGACATTGTTTTATTGTATAAATACAAAATGAATCCCATAAATCCTACCCTACAAATAAATACTCCTACATCATCATCCAACTCCAAAAGTATGACTCAAGCACAACCGGTCCCACCAAAGTTCAGTATCGACCACAAGAAGCGTCCACTATTTGCTCCTAAGAGCGCATACAAACCTGATCTAGAAAGATTCGAAAGGGATTGGGTTCCTAAGATCAAATCATACAATCAAGCCTTGAAAGACGGTACACCAGAAGAGTATTTGGCTCCAAAGGAGTTGATCCCTGAAGATTTGGACAACGTCAAATTCAATGCCACAGAGATTCCTGCCCAAGTCTTGGATAAGAAAACTTTACAGATCACAGATTTAACTGCTGTTGAAATCGCAAGAAGAATCAAAGCTAAGGAATTAACTGCTGTTGAAGCTGTCACTGCTTTTTTCAAAAGGGCCGTTATTGCAAACCAGTTGACTGATTGTATATTAGAGATTGTCTATGAAGAAGGGTTGGAAAGAGCTAAGTACTTGGATAAACACTATGAAGAGACAGGTAAATTGATTGGCCCATTGCACGGAGTTCCATTATCATTAAAGGAACACTATGCCTTCAAAGGTCATGTCACACATGCTTCATTCGTTGCTAATTTAGACAACATCACTGCAGAATTCTCACGAACCAATCAAATTCTTTATGACTTGGGTGCTGTTTTTTACGTCAGAACTAATGAACCACAAACATTAATGCATTTGGACAGTCAGAACAATATAAGTGCTCGTTGTAAAAACGCATGGAATACTGCTGCTTCCCCTGGTGGTTCTTCATCAGGTGAAGGGGCTATTATCGGTATGAAAGCATCTCCACTAGGTCTTGGTTCAGATATCGGTGGTTCTATTAGAGCTCCTGCTGCTTTCAACGGGATATGGGGTTTAAAACCATCGACTAAGAGAATCTCACTAAATGGTGTCATTAGCTGCCATGAAAACACGACATCTGATCTAGTTGCTGCTGTTTTGGGTCCAATGGCTAATGCTGGTGAAGATTTGGAATTTTTTATGGATGCATATTTGTCTACTGATCCATGGAATGTCGATCAATTGATTGTTCCAATTCCATGGAGAAAAGTGCCAGAACCAAAAGCTAGTGAATTGACCATTGCTATTATCTACGATGATGGTGTTGTTAAACCACATCCACCCGTTGTTCGTGCCTTAAAGGAAACAGAGGCTAAACTAAAGGCTGCTGGCGTTGCAGTCATTACTTGGGACTCTTACAAAGTCTATGAGGCTGCTGAGATTGCTAATGTTAGTTATACTGGAGATGGTAACTATGCTGCTATTCATAAATTGGCCGAGTCTGGTGAGCCATTATTCCCAATGAGTGAGCACTTCTTGACATTTGGTCTTGGTGACAATGGTCCTTCCACTCTAGAAGCCGAAGAATATCTAATGCAAAGAGAGATATTACGTCAAGAATACTTAGAATTGTTTAATGAAAGGGGTGTTGATTTTATTATTGCACCAACCTTCAACCAAGTCGCTCCAAAACCTTCAAATTCCAAATATTGGGGTTACACTTCATTATGGAATATGTTAGATTACACTTGTGTTACATACCCATCTACTGTCTTTGCTGATAAGTCAATTGATCTTAAAGATGAATCATATGAAGCTCGTTCAGAGTTTGAAAAGAATGAATATGATAATTATGATGCTGAGTTTGTTGATGGTATGCCAGTTGGTTTGACGTTAGTTGGTAGAAGATATACTGAGGAGAAAGCTTTGAAAGCGTCCAAGTTAGTTCATAAAATCATGAGTTCAGCTTAGGGTTCTACCTCTTGATGCGTATTAGGAATTGTATATTAGCTATAACATTTGACATGCTGCACTTTGCTTGTTGTAGCCCTTCTCAGGATCTATTTTATCTAGAACTACAATTGAGTAATAAAATAATTATCATTAATTCATAAACTTGGATATATACCCAATGTGTCCCTTCAAGATTCACATAACAACAGTTGACACAAATTCGGCATCTAATAAAGCATCTAAGCCAGTGCCTTGTAAGTGTGCAAACTCGTCCTTATTTGGATTAGTACCCCAAGCAATTTCCAAACATTCAAAAAGGGTGTAAACATAATGAGCATGTGTAATTTCACCAATGATTTCAATTTCATTGATGATTCGTTTCTTGGCTTCATCATTAATACAAGCCAGTCCACAGATGAATAGTGCCCATGATGAAACACTCTTACATTCTGCTCTTTCACTAACTTGAGTAATCTTGGACATAATAACGGAAACTTCTCTTTGAATTTTAGGGTCTGCTTCCTTGATGTTGATGTCCATAGTCTTTAATAATAGAATCTTCGTTGCCGCGGCAACGCACTCTGAAACTAGAACAGAATCCTTCAAATTCTTATACTTTGTTGGGTTTGATCTTAATTCAATCGGGATCATTGGTTGCACCAGGAATTTGACCATATCATATAGCGTTTTTGCAGCTAATGGGGTAGAAGGATCATCCAAACTTCGCATCAAATAAGAAGCCTTAGCAGCTAGCTCAAATGAGTCTAGAGAGGCACCCATAACTGGATTGTTCATCCAAGCGACATCACAACTGAATAACGGGGCCTTCAATAAGTTTCTCAAATCTTTGAAGACTTTGAAAGGGTTTGGCAATCTGTGCAGTGTGGGAGTGAATAATATACTGACACTATAATTGAAAATGAAACTATCCAAGAACATCTTTTCAAATTGGTTGGTGAATAAAGAAGCAGCAATTTCTTCGTTGTCTTCAATTTTTGGACTGTTTAAAATAAGACTATTTTCAATCGTCATCTTCAAATCATCATTATCTAAGTCCTTCAAGAAGTCATTTTGATCATATTCATCTTCAATCTCTTTGGCAATTGAGACTCTTTTCGTCTTGGTCTTCATTTTGATAAGTCTATAAGAATTACTCAAGCTTTCAACACTACTTTCAATCTTCGTACCCAAAGTGGCCTTAGAGCAAAGACACATCATCTGGAAAGCAGCTCCTAACCAGGATTCGTCTCTCCGTAAATCAAAATCACCAGACTCTAAGTACTCAGATAAATTGAAATAAGATTGATTATACATCTTCAGAGATTTTTCTTTCAAGCTGTAATCTTCCCATGACAGGTAAGCAACACCGCAGGTCAATGCAAGTCCTTCAATCAATTTATTGGCCCTTAGTAGAGGAGTGAAAGTGGCAGTTGTTGTTAATAATGGATGGGTGTATTGAGTATTTAGAGATTTAATGAAACCATTAGCGCATGCCACAATGTAGATGTTGTCCTTGTTCGAATGGAATAAGTTCATTAACTGATTCTGGATCTTAAACAATGGTCGGTTGGAATGGGTATTCGTGTTGGAAATCCGGGACAGAACCATCTCCGTATCTAGACATTCAAACGCATCTGGGGTTGACAATCTAGAAGGTAATTCCATAACTGGCTCATTACCAAACCCATCGTTTTCATTATATGGCGATTTGTATGTTGTGATGGATAATGTGGAGTCTGTCTCTTCAGTATCCAGAGGTTTGAATGATTCTGACCCAAGTGAAGGTGCTGGAGATGGTACGATAAAAGTTGGTGCGCATTCGATAAGCGACTCACTGTCTGGTTCATATTTGATAGGAACAAATGCCTTGATCTCTTTTGAAATGGAATTGGATGACTCCCTTCTCTCCTGTCTCCTGGCTATCAGTTTCTCTTTGTCAGCTTTAGGCATCGTATAACCCTTTGGAAGCCTTTCACCACCCTTTGGCCAGACACACGGAACACATTTTGACATACACGACGAGCACGAAGGCTTAGTCTCATCACACTTCTTCTTTCTCTTTCTGCAATTGAAGCATCCTGTCTTCGTTCTGGAAATCTTTGGGCGTGGTTTGCACACCGTATTCGTCTCTGCGTCGAATCTCAGGATGATCTCGAGTGGCTGTGACATTTCGGTCATTGGGTTGTGATTCTGTGATTAATATTTGGAAAGTAGTAAGCAGTAAATATTACTTAAAAGGAACAAGCGACCAGGAACTGGAATATATAGCAGAAAGCACAAAAATTGAGATTTTTGGATCTGTTATCAGTAAGATATCTAATCACGAAAGTTTCCTGTTTCGGCGGAGCGACCTTATGCAGCCCAATTGGGCTTGATACTGACAGACGGGTCGTACAGTTTAGCAAGCAGGAAACATGGCAGTAGTGACTCTAGTGAAGGGCTGATGGTGTATCTCCGCAGTTCTAGCCGTGTCCGTCCTTATGTACGGTTCTGGGCTGTTGACTTGGGGCCTGTTTTGCCCATAGTTAAGGAACTCCCCATCGCACGCAACCCTGCACCTTTTGCAGTTTTGTTTACCTTCGGAACTACAAGGTATGAAATTGCTAAATCTTACTTGTTAAGGCCATACGTATTTTTGAGCAGCAATGCATGGGTACACAAAACACAACTGTCGGGAAATAAATCATTGAACAGTCTGGACTCTCCCAGAGTGCCATGGCCACAGAATAACGGTCGTGGCTCGTGATCGGCTGGGGGTAACGGGCTTCAGAGTAACGCAACTCCTCAGCTATCTCTCTTGATGGATAATGATACCTATTGCTTTTGATTTTTGGAGATATCTACCATTTAAAGTAGTACAAACTGGTGCCTTTTTATTCAAAACGATCCTGAACTGAATCACTCTAACTTTCGGCATTATTCATTCGAATGCCTTCCATTAAAAAGTTCCCAAAATTCACCATCGATCACGAGAAGGGTCTTTGATGGTCAATTTCCAGACTCGTTACGAACCAGATTCAGAAATATTCCTAAAGGGTTGCGTTGCAGAAATCAATAAAGCTTTAGAAGATGCTATCCCTGAAGAATCCCTATCTCCAAAGGAATTACTTCCAGATAATTTAGACACTGCTGACTTCAATTCCACCCAGATGTCTAGGAAGATTCTTCGATTCTAAAACGTTTAAAATCACTTAGATGCCGCTGACGTTTGAATTACTGAAGAAGATTAAAACTAAAGAATCAATTGATGAAGAAACTGTGTCTTGGTTCAGATATCGGTGTGTCTATCAGAGCACTGGCTACTTTCAATGGAGTTTAGACTTCGAATCCAGCTACTGAGAGAATCACATTGAATGTCATGATCTCACCTCATGAATATACTTCCCCTGATGTAATCTGTCTACTCTTAGGTCCGATGGCTAATTCTCCAGAAGCTTGAATTCTTCATGGACGCATACTTATCTGCTGAACCAAGGAAATTTGCTTAAAATTGTATCACGCATCCAAAAATTCTCAAAACTTCCTTTAAGTAGTAAGTACTGATTGTTTTAGCATTGCTCAAGTTAGTGGTGGCCTCAACTATATTTTTCGAGAGATTTCGTTATTATCTTTCATCTCAAAATTTCTTAAAACTGTCCCCAGTACTTCAATATTCATTCTAAGCGTATCAAACTGGCTTCTATCGCTTTCAAAGCCAACTCTACATGTCTCAGTACACTCCACGGTCCCCTATATGCCCAAGGAGCATGATCAAAACTTTTACTTTAGCAAATGTGCTGGTTGCGTTTTTCTCTCATTAATTGCTCCACTAGCTCAGTCGGTAGAGCGTCAGTCTCATATTTAAGGGGATATCTGAAGGTCGACAGTTCGAACCTGCCGTGGAGCAATGTTTTCTCTTTTTTGTACGTCAAAATTCGAAGTTTCAAGATGAACAAAAAACTTATCGTTTTGTTGGACGAACTGTTGAGCTTCGTTAGTTCAATATTCTGAAAATATTATACCTGGTCATCTACGATGTCTGAATTTCCAGAAATCAAACCTAATGGATCTCTAATCCTCGCTTGGCAGGTCAAAAGTAAGTACTCTTTCAATCAGACATATGATCCATTCTAACGATTACCAGACCGTCATGTCTTAGTTGTTGGGGGTGGTGAAGTTGCAGCAAGCAGAATATACCATCTACTGAACGCCAATGCCAAAGTAACGGTGATATCCCCTAGTATAAATGAAGAAATTTCACAACGTGAGAGAGATGGATTGATTTATGCTATACATAAAAGGAATTTCGACGAGAGTGATTTGAAGATGTATGAAAATAGATCGAAGAAACCTGAGTTGAAGGAATATAATGAAGAGGAGTATAAGCTGATGGATGAATATTTGAAGAATACGAGGTTTGAGATGGTACTTGTCGCAATTGATGATCCAGTTGAAAGTAAGAAGATTTACTACCAGAGTAAGAACTTAGGATTGAATGTTAATATTGCTGATGTTCCTCCCTTATGTGACTTCTACTTCGGTGCTATTTTCAGAAAGGGTGATTTGCAAGTGATGGTATCCACGAATGGTAAAGGTCCAAGAATGGCCAAAATAATCAAAGATAAAATCGGGGATCTATTCAGTGATTATGAAATTGATAAGACTATCGCTAATATAGGGAATTTGAGAAAGTTGTTAAGAGTTAAATGCAATGGAAGTGATAATGAAAGTATCAAGATCAGAATGGATTGGATGTTGAAAGTTACAGATATGTATAGTTTCAAACAGTGGAGTGAAATGGAAGATTTGGAGAAGATAATTGGGTACTTCCCTGAACTGCCTCCACCTTTTGATGAATTGAATAAATGAGAACAAACTTACAATGGATTAACTGATGGTATAATGTATTAGATAAAAGTAGAACAGTATAAAAATAATTATTAAACAAAACTTTATTGAAACAAGACAAAAAAAAAACGATTGAAAGCCACTTAAAAACTGAAGAAGGTAATAAGAGATATAATAATAATAACAGAAAGACTAACAAAATAACTAACAAACGGGATAACAATATATATAGTATAAACAAGCAGGAATTCAATTTCACAAGAAAACAGTAAAACAAAATAAATGATAACCAATAACAACTGAAAATAACGAAAAAACTTAAACTTTTCTTCTCGTTTTGAATCAACGACCGAATTCCCACATCCTCCATCTTTCCTTGTCTCCAGAACAAAACAAAACAAACTTATAAAACAGTGCATCTGTTTCTTGAAGAAACAAAATCACTTCTATAACCTTATTTACAACTTGGAAATTGTGATAAAACATAATAACAAAAATAACAAAAACGATAAAATAATGAAATGATAACAAATGATAACAAGACTAACGATAGAATAAACGAACGAAGGAAAACATAACAAAAATTGAAAAAACGACAACACGACAACATAAAAAACTATTCAACACATACGCACGCATGGGGAAAAAAGAAAAAGTTTAATCATAAAATCATTGAACCTTCTTGTTCTTTCATAGATAGATAAAATTTGGACTCTTTCAAAACGATGATTATTCAATTTTACCACTAATCACTGATCTGTACATATCATTCAATTTAGAATCATACCATTATCTTCTCCACTACTAGCACCACTAGTACCAGTGGCTTGTTGATCCTTGTTATTATCAGGAGTATTTGTTTGAGATAAACGTTCATCATAATGTTCATCTTGATGAGATCCCCGTTGCTGATGATTTTGGTTTTGATATTGCTGTTGTTGATCATATTCATAACCTCTATCATTTGGTAAATAATACATTGGATTAACAGGTGGTGGAACTTGTCCATAATTTTGTTGTTGGTGATCATAACCATTATCTTGAACTTGTAATGAAGCTAGGTTATCTTGTAAACTACCAACATCATTATAATTTGAGCCCATTGGTAACCCAGTACCTTGTAAGTTTGGATTCAATTGTTGTTGATTTGAGTTTAATCCTGCAACAGCTAATGAAGCCATTTGATATCTTTGATTATTTTGTTGACGACCCCAACTTAATCTAACTCTGGAACCGCCAATTTGGAAACCTTGCATTGCTGCAATTGCAGCTTCCGCATCTTCCCTTTTCTCAAATTTGATGAAACCACAACCTTTCCCATGGGGAATTTTAACATGAAAGATATTACCAAATGGTTGGAATAATTCAGCAAGAGTTTGTTCTGGAACACTTGATGCTAAACCACCAACAAAAACAGTGGTATTGTTGGGATCACTATATGGGACAGATTGTGACATTGCACCATTTGGTGGTGGAATTCCTCTATTTGAGGATGAAGCAGTTGCAGGAGTACCATCTGGATTAATTAAAGGAGGCATTGAACCTGGTGGAAATTGACCTGGTGGTGGAGCAACAGAACCTTGTGGAGCGATTGGATGAGGTTGTTGATCTGGATGATAGAATTGCATTGGTGGTGGTGGGATTTGCTGTTGATACATAAAAACTTCGTTACTGTTTGAACTTTGTGGCGGAGGTTGTTGGAAACCAGCAACGTTAACATTTGGATTACCATATTGTTGAGCTGAGTTGGAAGACATTGGTGGAGGTGGGATACCAACATATGGATTGACTGGAGGCAGTCCCATATTGTTCATCATTTGATTAGCATTTCTTGAAGTGGCTAAAGCAACTCTTAACGGTCTACCGGCACACCAAACACCAGACATTTCATTCAAGGCAGTAGCTCTTTCTTCTTCATCACTGAATCTAACGAACCCAAAACATCTTGAAGTACCAGTGGTTGGATCAGTCATAACTCTAACAGTTTTAACAGATTTGAATCTTGTTTGGAATAATGCTAATAAATGCGCTTCAGTAGTTGAAGGAGATAAATCACCAACGAATAAAGAATATTCTGGAGATTGAACAATTTGTGATGATAAAGTAGCACCAGAAGCCCAATTCAATCTGAAAGATCTTGATGTATTTGGGATTTGAGAACCATTTAAACTCAATGCACTTTTAGCGTCATCATAAGTCTCAAACTCAATGAAACAATAACCCGCATGACCAGTATTTAAAGTGGCAGCTGGGGTACCTTTCTTGGCTTTGATCAACTTCACAAGAACTCTTTTACCCAATGAAAACCATAAATTGATAATTGATTCTTCGTCAGACCATGGATCTAAATCACCCATCCACAATGTCTTTGGTGGAGATGAAGAAGTCTGTGAAGTTGCAGTTGGTGGATTTGGAACAGGCAAATTAACGAGGAAGTCTTGACCAGCTAATTGAGCCACTTGTGGAGGCACCTGGGTTGGATTTAAAGATAGATCAGTAACAGATGAGTTTTGTTGTGGATGTTGTTCTGGAGTAGAGGATGCCTCCTTCTGACTGTTGATGTCAGGGGTCAATTGAGACTGTTGTTGCTCTTGTTGCTGATTCTCAAAAGATGACATGATGATAACAATGAATTAGAACTGAATCAAATGGTGAAATAACTAAGAGATGCACAAAAAAGGCGGAAACTAAAAAGTGTGTGAATGAAACGGAACTGAAGCAGAACTGATAATGGAGAGCAACAAGAAACAAAGATAACGTTCAACGGTAACTCAAAGCAGTAAAAGTGGTGAAACACTGAAACTCAAACACAAAACAATGAAAACAAACTAAAAGCACGGTGGCGAGGCGGGAATTAATGGAGCGCCTAGCGGATGAGGTACTTCAACTTGAAAGGTGTAACGAGGCAGTTCAGCGGAACGAGATGGAGTTTTCAGTGGCTGGAGAGTTGTTGGAGTAAGTCGATGCTCGTTTGTTCGTTGGGCCAGCGTCTGTTGGAAAGTTGATGGTAGCAATGAAACAATGGCTAGAGCGACGATAGTGCAGACAGCGCGGTCGAGTAAAGGCAGAAGGTGTCTGTGGCAGGGTTCTAGGCGGGGCAGGCTGGGAGTGCTAGGGGATGGCCAGTTGGACAGACTGGATCACTTGGGAGCTGAATTGAAGAGAATTCGACAGTAAAGTGAAAACAAAAACAAATTAATTAAATGGCAAAAAAGTAGCAAATTTTTGATGGCAGATTTTTGCTTGAAATTGTGACGGTTCCGGCCGGTACCTGAATATGAAGATTTCGTTCGAGACAGCAGGAAGTGCGCTTATATAAAGAGAATTTGTTAGGAGACTACGCAGTGCGTGTGCTGGTCCAGTTGTTTATCAGGTGGTCGCTGATTGGCCCATCTGGTGCAGGGACTCGTTAAAAATAGACTCGTCGAAAACAAAGCGAGCAAGAGTGTTCTTTTTATAGAATTGCGCACTACGCGGCATCACCGACCACCGCGAGTCAGAGCTGGTGAAGAGCGATCTGGCGCGGTGGAAAAGGCGTTTGTGGTAGACACCAAACTACAGCTTCTGTGTGTGCTCTTCTGCCACGGTGCACGGTCCAGTGGCCAATACCCGGTCTAATTGACTCTCCCTGGCCCCGGTTTTCGCTGCTCCAGCTGTAACTTTGACAGGTTTTCGCACAATTTTTTTACTTGATCTTGCTGGAAAAAATTCGCCCGGTTCTGTTGCAACATCCCATCTTCTATGCATCGCTTAGTGCAGACTCCAATCCCGTTTGCAGATTTCTACCTTATTTGGAATTATCTGGGTAAAATGTAGATTCCTGTAACAACCACTCTCACTTCTGTCTTCTTTGAAACTTCGAGAATCAGCACTGTAACTGCACTATTTACAAGGCTAAAATTTTACTAGATTGTGTCTTACAAGTTAGAAGTAGCATGCACTTACAGTCATGACTCACTTACAGTCAAAAGCTGAGTTTGTAAAAACATTTCAACAACTCCAAGAGACAGGGCCTTGACTCCTTCCAGGTTCCAAGCGAGAGTGAAGAAAAATAAAAAAGAAAACTCCGATACGGGGAGTCGAACCCCGGTCTGCTCGGTGAAAGCGAACCGTGCTAGCCGTTACACTATATCGGATATTGATATTTTTTTAATTTTGCTGTTTGTTAGTCTATACCGCGAATTTGGATAAAAAATTAATAAATCAAGCTATAGCCTCATTTTTAGTTGAAAAGTGGAATTATTGAGTCTTTTTTATGCCTGTGAAATCGTATTATCGACCGAAAGGATATGTACGATTGTATTTGGATATTATTTGGATAATATTTGGATTGTATTTTCGATACTATATAAGTTAACATATTTGGATATAATTTGGAGAATCTAATGATATTTATAGTAAACCATCATAGAATGTATTTGGAAGATCAACGTTAATCGAACCACTAATAAGATCGAATGATCTTATTTCTTTTCTTGTTCAAAACATCTGACCACTATGGATCATCTGACCACTATGGATAAATGATCCTTTTAATATCTTTCATATTATCAGCATGTCTGAGACAAAAGTGCGTGATTGATCATTCACTTTCACAATGCCATAGTTTCTAAATATCTAGTTGTTTTAAAAAACCTTGAAATCTAATATTCTCTGATTGTTTTTTTGAATTATAAAAGAAGAGACACACATTCGGTTAAGAACAAACGGATGTCATGCCGACGGGATGACATAAGTCATTAATAACCAAGTGGTATTGTGTATCGAATGTATATAAGTAGCATTCCTACGCCAGTATATCATGAATACTTGCATGGGACAGCTCATGCACTCATGTTTATTCATAACTGGTAAGGATTGTTACGCCCTACATATATATTAATATTTATTTAGCACCCAGGAGCAACTAGCTGTAGCTTGTAGTATTATGATGCGTTTATCATAGTAATTGGTCCAGTATTATCAGTGTTGTTAAGAGTGGGTTCTCGAATAGGACCTCCAGTGGTTACCACTATCCAGTCTACATCAATAGATCATTGTGCTCTTTTTCCATTCTGAATTAACCTATATACAAGTCTCATTATTAATTGCATTAATTATTATTCGTTCAACCAGTCCAAGAAATCTGGGGTGAAATAACTGATGATTAATCTTGCACCAGCTCTTAAGAAACCGTGATGACTTTCAAATGCAATGGTTTGCAAATCACAAATACCCTTTTCAGCAGCAGCATGTAACATAGCATATTCACCACTAACATGGTAAGCACAAATTGGATAATCTGTACAAATTTCAGAAGCATCTTGCATGACATCTAAGTAGAAAGTAGATGGTTTAACAATGATACCATCAGCGCCTTCATCCAAATCTCTTTTCAATGCTCTTCTTGCTAAACCTCTACCACCTGGCGGTAATTGATAACGTCTTCTATCACCTTGACCTGGCGCAGAGCATGCCGCATCTCTAAATGGGCCATACAAATTACCACTGAATTTTGCAGAATAAGACATAACGAAAGTCTTATGTGCTAAATGAGCATCAATCAAACCTAATTTAATTTCTCTGATTCTACCATCAATCATATCGGATGGAGCAACACAATCAACACCAGCTTTAGCATAATTAACTGCAACTGCTGCTAATCTTTTGACTGATTCTTCTCTATTAATGGTACCATCTTCAAACAAGACACCACAATGACCATGGTCAGTATATTCACATAGACAGACGTCAGCTAAGATGTATAAATCTGGGAATTTCTCCTTCAATTTCTTTGTTGCTTGGATAACTGGACCTTCTGGATCATCCGCAGAAGTACCAACTGAATCTTTAGCACCAGGTTTCAAAGGAACACCGAATAAGATAACAGATTTCAAGCCCTTTTTGATCAAAGACTCAACATATGGGATAACTTTATTGACACCCCATCTCTTTTGACCAGGTAATGATTCAATAATGACTTCATCATCTTCATTGTCAGAAATGAATAAAGGATAAATGAACATTGACTTAGTCAACTGTCTTTCGTATTGCCATGCTCTGGATACTGGGTGGGAGTAACCACCAGCTAATATTGACGATATTTGAGTTCCTTTGCTCTCTAAAAACTCGGCTTTGTGCACCATTTCTGATGGGTTTGGTCTGTTTCGATGGAAAAGTTGATTGGAAATTGGTATCTTTTTATATGAATTTAACGCTAACTTTTTCCGAAAAAGAATAGACGGCGTTGGACCTACGTGATAAGGCAGAAATCAGCAGGAAATGAATGTATGAAATGGCTCAAAAGGCTTAAATGCACTCACAAGAAGTATACACACACAAGTAGCAATGATGTCGTATCATAAGAGCATGTCTGTATCTCAAGGATCGCCGTTGGTTGTTTGATTTGGGCCTATCCCAAAGTTTACCATCGGAACAAACCCTCAAAGGGAAGCCCATACCGATTTTTTGTTTCATAAACGACGTTGCGTCTATTTTCAAACCACAATTGACGAAATCAGTGGCTCAAGATCACCGCAAGATGTCCTGTGAACATTCTCATTCGCACTCACACGGATCTGGAGGAAGTGACGATCACATCGCTCCGATCCCAACCAATGAATCGCAATCATTGAGACAGTATATTGATTTCACAAAGTTATCTGGTTTGAATGTTGAACAGCCAAATGATCAATTGGAGAAGGTTTTCAAGGAACAAGAGGAGAAGTTCGCGTTGAAAGGTTACATTCAGTCTGATGCTGATGCTCAATTGATCTTGAATATCCCATTTACTGGTTATGTCAAGTTATACTCAATAATCTTAAGAACCAGTGGTAATTCTTCTAACTGTCCTAAAACTGTTAAGTTATTTAAGAACAAGAACAATTTAGATTTTGATAATATTTCAGATACCAAACCAACGTTCAAGTTTGATCAACCTTTGATTGGTGTATTGAATGAAGATGATGAAGTTGATGATAGTAATTCTAATTTTGTTGAGCATTATCTACCTAGAAATCAATTTCAATCAACAACTCAGTTGTCTGTCTTCATAGAAAACAATTGGGACGACGATGAAGAAGAACTTACGAGAGTCTACTACATTGAGTTAAGAGGGCTTTTCCAATCTCCATTATCCAAAGATCCAATCATTACATTATACGAATCAGCAGCCAATCCAGCAGATCATAAAAACCTGTTAGCTAATGAAACCATCAATCATTCAAGTTTTTAGTCAGAGAAGCATAGCTTATAGAATTTCTGATTCTTGGAAGGTCCAATGGCTATATATCCTTCAATTTTTGTCGTGTTGATAACTATTGTATATAATGTGATACTCCTTGATAATCCCGTGGCTCCAGGAACGGGTAATCTCAAGATAGCATCCGGTAAGTTTGCTGAATCTAATAATCTATGCTTGAATGTTTCCAGATTGGCATCTTTGTTTTCATCCAATTTATTTAATTCGTTGATTCTTTCAAATCTGATTTCAGAACTCAAGATTGGTGTCTTAACAGGGAACAACTTTTGATAATGTTCATCTAATAAATGGTTTGTGTGGGAGATGGTATCAAATTCACCAACTGGGTATATTGTAGCATTACCTCTTGGTGTTAGTTCCAGTGTTAAGTATTTTGTTGAATCACCAATTAATATATTGGCAGCACTTGCGATCCCATGCTTATCTGCATTTTTAATCAATTCATCAACAGATTCAGACTCAAGAGCCTTCCTAATAGCAAAATGGACAGGTAATTTATTATAATCAACTTCGTTTGAAGAGATTGCATTTAATAAGATAGCAACACCATTTGAATTGAAACCGTATTTACCAATAATACCAGCCTCAGCTAAGATTAATATCTTTGGTTTGTTCAATTGATGAATTTCCAAAAAGATAGTAATATCATCAACCTCAGGAATCCAATCCCAATTCTGTCCAATAAAGATATCGCCAGTAGTTGTAGATCTCTGTCCGATCGAAGTGCAACCGTCAGATATGTCAATCAGTGTGATTTCTGATCTCACGTTTAGCGTCAAGATGTCATCAAATGATACACCTGATCCTGAAGCGATACCTTCTAATTCTTCCTTGATTTCAGGATATTTCGAGTCTAGCAAGGGTTTGAATTTCGATGCGCGTGATATTGCTTCTTCCCAACTGACATTTTTGGAGTCCTTGTACAGATTGGCGTAAATTTGTACTGATTTGTGGATTTGTGATTTTGCTGCCTGACCATGTTGATAACCAATTTCATAAGGAGTGTTTCCCTTGATTATGGAATATTGAATGTGCGTGTCGTAGAATTTACCTGTCATGGTCAACAGTGGGTCATTAGCAGTGAATGTTAAAGATTAAGGGAATTCGTTATCAGGATTGCCTTTTATATTTGTATATCGTACACAATTTATAAATTTGACTAATTAGCCGAAGCGAGGGACTTAACAATAACTCGAGCCAATTCGATCGTCATTTCTTCCTGAAGCTTTGGCCCAATGACCTGCAAACAGACTGGAACACCATGTGATTGTTCAGGATCGTAATTATCCCATACTCTTCTCTCTTCTTCAGTTCTGATTTCCGATGGTTGTGTCTTAAGATCAACATGTCTGTCAGCTTTCAAAACTGGAAAAGCAACACTTGGAAAATCAATGACATTGGCCAATGGTGAATATGTGAAGTCAAAGAATTCATCAAATTTACACCCCGATAACGCAGTTACTGGAGAAATCAAACCATGAATACCTAATTCATTCCATTTGATCCAGAATTCATTGACTTTCGTACGTCTTTCAATCTGCAAATCCCATAATTCAGATACTTTCAAATCAGGAGTCTCATAGTCCTTGAGATCCAATTCTTCAGACTTTGCAATCTCATTACGCAGATTTTTGAATCCATTGGAGCACATGAACTTGGGTGCAAATTCAGCCAATTGAGTTAGATCATAATGTTCTTTGAGGTTCCATTCAAAGACATCATGTCCAGCCTTTATCAAGCTAGATTTAACTAAATCTGCTGCTCTCTTAACTGCAGGAGTTGGTCTAATCTTCCCATCATCTACCAAAATAGCAAACCTCAAACGATCTGATGCGTCGGATTTCCCCAACTTAGAGTTCCATGGAATATTAACAACATTAGTATCTCTTAACCAAGGTTCACTGTCGACAATAGTCTTGAAATATAATCCCAATGTATCCAGATCATTAGCTAAGACACCATTGGTACCTCTCAATGATTCCAACCCATTAATGACACTTTTGGAATTATAATGAGGAACTCTTCCACTACTTGGTTTCATACCATACAAACCTGTGAATGAACTAGGCTGTCTAATACTACCCCCAAGATCAGATCCAACACCCATTGCAGAACCACGTAATGCTAATAAGGCAGCTTCACCACCTGTTGAACCACCAGATGTGAAATTAGTATTGTATGGATTCAAAGTAGCATCAAATAGATTATTCTTAGTAACGATGTTGAATGCTGCGGCTGGGGTGTTCGTTTTGACGAATATGATGGCACCTTGATCTAATAATGGTTGTAAGTTTGGCGATGTTTTGTCTGCAACTTCTGAGGTTGCTTGTGAGATTAAACCCATCGTTGTGCGCGTACCTTTGATATCAAATTCATCTTTGATACTGATTGGTAGACCATGTAGAGCACCAATTGGTTTCTTGTTCTTTTCAAAATATTCATCTAATTCATGTGCACGTTCAATGGATTCTTTGATAATAAATTCAGTGATTGGATTGACTAATTGTTGAGCAATGATCGCTCTGTGAAGGAAAGCTAATAAGACAGTGATAACTTTCCATTTTCTTGATTTAAGGTTATGGAGCAGAACAGTCGTATTTGAGCTGGTGATCTCGATCTCAAATGGCGATAGTTTGGTTTCGATGAAGTCAATGACGTTGGTGGTTTGTGGGAGTTCTGATTCGTTAACCATCCATCCTGACGTTTCCTCTGTTGTTCTGATGATCTCCAGCTGTTTCTCTCTATAGTCTTTGGACAGCTGACTGTAGTCTTTAGCCATTTGCAGCTGTAGTTTTGTCGAACAATGGCAAATCTAATATGTATGCAGTTGGTCATTGCTTTTGTCACATAAAAACAAACTTTACTACAAAACCGAGTCAAATCAACCTACATAAGCGTGAGTGCCCGAGTCACAAAAAATAACGTGTATGAACAAAAGAAATAAAAATTTAAGAACTATAGAAAGAACACTGCAGAGACTTCAGCGAATCTAAACAGCCAATGGGAATTCACCTGCCCAAGCGTAGACTTCTTGTTTAACTTTGGTTAATTCTTCATCACCTTCGGCAATTTTAGCTTTGAAGTCTTTTAATCTGTTAGCGTCTTTTGGTAATGATTCTTGAACTTTTTTAGCGTATGCAACAGCAAAGTCAATGTAGTGAACGATTTTCTTGAAATCTTCTTCACCTAAACCTCTGGTGGTCATGGCTGGAGCACCAATTCTAACACCACCTGGGACTAAAGCAGATTTGTCACCTGGAATGGAGTTCTTGTTTAATGCAACGTTAATGTTTTCACAAACAGTTTCAATTCTGGCACCATCAATACCCTTGTCTCTTAATGAGACTAAAACCATATGGGAATCAGTACCGTTAGAGACTAAAGTGTAGTTCAATTTCTTGAATTCTTCTTCTAAAGCTTTGGCGTTTTTCAAGACTTGTTCTTGGTAAGCTTTGAATTCTGGGGTAGAAGCTTGTTTCAAAGCAGTGGCTAAAGCAGTGATGGTATGGTTATGTGGACCACCTTGATGACCTGGGAAAACAGAGAAGTTGATAGGGTTTTCTAAGTCATATAAGATTTCTTTACCAGTCTTTGGGTTGACTGATCTGACACCTCTTCTGAAGAAGATCATGGCACCTCTTGGACCTCTTAAAGATTTGTGGGTGGTGGTGGTGACAATGTCAGCGTATTCAAATGGAGATGGAATGACACCAGCAGCAACTAAACCTGAAATGTGGGCCATGTCAACGACTAAATAAGCACCAACTTTGTCAGCAATTTCTCTCATTCTCTTGTAGTCAATCAATCTACAGTAAGCAGAAGTACCAGCAACCAAAACCTTTGGTCTGAATAAGACAATGTTCTTTTCTAAAGTGTCGTAATCAATGATACCGGTTTCCAAATCAACTCTGTATGGCATGGTTTCAAAGTAGGTGGAGACGGCAGAGATCTTTCTGGTGTCGGTTTGGTAACCGTGGGACAAATGACCACCGTGAGGCAAGTCAAGACCCATCAATCTTTCGTGTGGCTTCATGATGGCTTGGTAAACTTGCAAGTTGGCTGGAGAACCAGACAATGTTTGGACGTTAACACCCCATTTGTCGGAGGTCAAGTTGAAAGTGGTCAAAGCTCTGGCTTGACACAACAATTCAATTCTGTCAATGTGTTCGTTACCACCGTAGTATCTGGCACCTGGGTAACCTTCAGAGTACTTGTTGGACATTGGAGTTCCCAAAGCATCGAAGACGGCAGTGGAGGTGAAGTTTTCAGAGGCAATCAAGACAATAGAGTGACGTTGTCTTTCGATTTCATCCTTGATGATAGATTCAACTTCTGGATCGGTGTCTTTCAAGTGACCTTCGACTAATTGTCTGTGGGATTCTGGTAAAGCGTATGGCATTGTGCGTAGTTAACTGTGATGCTGTGAAACAGGGAGTTCAGAAAGCCAGTATTAATTAAAATTTTTATGAGATGACGCTGACTTTATATATTTTTTTCTTTTTCTGACTGCAGAAAATTTAATTTTTAATTTGCCCAATTTTTGATTTTTACTCGGAAATTCATGTGAAAATGAAAAGATATTCAACAGAGTCATTTGAATACTGTCAATTTGTGCATTAAAATGGGCAACTTAGCCATTACTGCCGCTTTGTTTCATTAATTCATTACTCATTTAGAGTATCCGAGTTCCAGGAGTGCCTCTTTGATCACATTGAAGGCTGTTTCCAAGTGGCCCAAACTATCGTCTAATGCAGCGACACCCATGTGTCCCACTCTGAAATACTTTTCTTTGACATCCTTGTGGAGTCCACCTGACACAACCACACCTTTCTTGTAGATCAAAGCAACGAGTTCCTGTGCGTTGATTCCCTCTGGCAATAGGATCGTAGTTAGACCAGATGCAGAAATGGCATTATCATATGGAATACCTCTAAGGCCTAATTCATTATAGATTCTGTTCTTAAAAGCGAGTGAAGTTTCACGATTCTTTACAAACCTGGCATCAAGACCACCTTCCAATATCTCCTCCAATGAAGCCTTCAAGGCATTGATGGTTTGTACAGCAGGTGTGGCAGAAAATGCAGGTTTCCCAGCCTCATAGTTTTGTATAACAGGCAGCCATTTCTTCAAAGATGCAAAATAACTTGATTGTGTTGGTCTTTTCAATGCCTTTTCAATAGCCCTTTCTGAGAAGAATCCAACAAATAAACCAGGTGGGACACCTAATGCCTTTTGTGATGCACATAACACATAATCCAGTTCCCATTCAGAGAATCTTAGATCTTCAACACCAACTGAGCAAACCCCATCAACGATGATCAAAGTATCTGGTGAGACTGAATGAATCAATTTGGAAACTGTTTTAAGATCAACAACAACAGCAGTTGAAGTGTCAACATGAGTTAATGTGATTGCAGCATACTTCTTCTTCTTTAGGTGTTCTTCAATGATTTCATTAGAGATTAAATGACCTGGTTCTCCAACAATGACATCAACATCAGCACCATAGAACTCCAATACCTCACTGAACAAATCACAGAAGAACCCAGTTGACACAACTAAGACAGACTCACCAGGATAAATCAAATTTGCGGCAGCAACATCCCAACCTAAAGTGCCTGAACCGGATAAAACAATACCCTGATCTTTAGGATTTGTGGATTTGAATAACTTTCTCAGGTTCTTGAGGACTTGTTGGAATATAACAACAAATTCTGGGGAAGTATGAGATAATGATTGGATAGCGTGTGCCTTTCTGACTTTATCAGATATTGTAATTGGACCAGGAATCAATAGCAAGTTTTCAGATTCTGCCATAATGTACACTATAGAATTGATTTCCTCGTTTTATGATCGTTGCTAAAACAATCAGAAATCATAGTTGGAATTTGGTGCCTTATTATACACAAATGCAAGGAACTTCCTTTAAAGCGACATTTTTTCAAAGTTTATGTTAGATAACGTTTTGCGTGGCCCGACCGAGGACTTGTGGCGTATTTTTTCTTGGGTTGGCATCGCCTTGTGGAGAAGGCTGCGGGTGGTATCAGCTCATATACAGATAACTAGTGATTGACCTATTAGTAACAGTTATATAATTTCTCATTAACTTTTGATTGAGTCTGATGGTACAAATTACAATGTAACAGCCACGGTTATCCGCTATCCTGTAATTCTATTAGTAAAACGAAAATACCCAGGTTCACGCATTTGGATTATCACTCACCGAATTTAAAAAAATGTGGATCCCGCAAATAGTGAAAGTTTATACTAACTGTACAAGCTAGCACATGAATACTAAACTTCTGTCGATTAGTTATCCGAATTTCTTACTACTTAAAGACAGAACTAGTCCATAAAATTATAACATATATTAATTACCATAAACTTAATACCTGCATAAAGTTAAATCTATTTTTTGTAACCCAACTCTTCTAAAGCCTCTTTGATAGTAGCGAAAGCTTTGCTGATATGACCTAAGTTATCATCAAGAGCAGAGACACCCATATGACCAATTCTGAAGTATTTGTCTTTAATATCTTTGTGAATACCACCAGCTAAGACAACACCTTTTTTGTAGATCAACGAGATTAATTCTGGACCTTTAATACCTTCTGGGAAATAAACAGCAGTTAAGCCAGAAGCAGCCACATTTTCATTAACAGGAACGATTTTCAAACCTAATTCATTGATTAATTTGTTTTTGAAATCTACTGAAACTTTGTGGTTTTTAGCAAATCTTTCTTCGAGGCCACCAGCTAAGATTTCCTCTAATGAGACTTTCAAAGCATTGACAGTTTGAATGGCTGGGGTTGCAAAGTATGATGGTTTACCAGCTTCGTAATTGGTTAAGATTGGTATCCATTTCTTCAATGAGGCAAAGAAGGTGGATTGAACCGGTCTGTTTAAGGCTTTTTCAATGGCTCTTTCAGATAAGAAACCAATAGATAAACCAGATGGAACACCAATTGCCTTTTGAGAAGCACTTAAGACATAATCAAGACCCCATTTAGAGAATTCAATGTCTTCAACACCAACTGAACAAACACCGTCGACAATAACCAAAGTTTCTGGAGAAACAGAGTGAACGGTTTTAGACATGGACTCAATGTTGTTAACAACTGCGGTGGAGGTATCAACGTGAGTGACAGCAATGGCAGCGTATTTCTTAGCTTTCAACTTAGCTTCGATGTCAGCATTTGGAACAACGTCACCCACTGGAGCAGTGATGACATCGACGTCAGCACCGTAGACTCTCAAGGCCTCAGCAAATGAATCAGAGAAGAAACCAGTGGAAATCAATAAGACAGATTCCCCAGGGTAAAGCAAGTTAGAGGCAGCGACATCCCAACCTAGAGTACCGGAGCCAGCGATAACTAGACCTTGGTCCTTAGGATTGGTGGATTTGAACAACTTTCTCAAGTTTTGCAGGGCAGACTGGAAGATCGCAATGAACTCAGGAGAAGTGTGGGCCAATGATTGGATGGATTGTGCCTGTCTGACCTTCTCAGAGACGACAATTGGGCCGGGGATTAACAGCAAGTTTTCTGGTTCTGACATTGTGGAATGGAGTCTGCAAAGTAGTGGTAATTGGGTGAATTTTGTATGAGTGGAGATGAAAGTTGTGGTCGATAAAGGCCTGTCGAGGGCCTTAAGTACCCGAGGAATCAAAAGTCGCTTTTGTCCGAGCATTTTGCGATTTTGAAATCGATTGGATTTCCCACGTTAAAAAACAGCGGAGAATTCGTCCTTATATAGTAAAATTGGAACATCTATTAAAATTATCCAACATGGTCTACTTCTTCTTCGGCTTCTTCTTCTTCGTGTACTTCTCCTCCAAACGCGCAATCAGCGAGTCCATGTCGTTCTTGCGCTTCTTCTGGATTAAAGCACGTAGCTCATTGGTGGAATTGGCCTGGATGTCGAGTTCCTTCTTCGCCTTCTCTGCTGCTTTGGCCTCTTTGGCCGTCTTCTTCAAGAGTTTGGTGAAGTGCGTCTCTCTGTTCTTCATGTACTTGCTGAACGTGCTGGTTTCCTCGATGATCTTCTCCCTGATCAAATCCTCCACCTTTTTGAACAATCGTTCCTCATCTTCCTTGGTCACTTCACTGTGCGGGATGGATTCAAACAATGCTAGGAAATCACCACCCGTTTCATTCCAACTCTCAATGATATCCGCCTCTTCGTCATCACTCCCCTGATACACCAACTTGTCCTTGGCAATGCTATCTTCTGTGATTTCAGCCTTCGTATTCTTAAAGTACTCAAACCAGTCAAAATCATCACTATCAGAACCAATTTCCTCCAAAGACCCCGTATCATCGAATCTTTTCCTTCTCTTTTCATCACTTAATATGGAATGTGCGAATTGAACCTTCTCAAACATCACTTTATACACTTGTTTTTCTTCCCCTGATTTATCTGACGCGTTTAGTTTATCTGGATGATACTTTAAACATTGTTTCCGGTATGCTTTTCTGATCTCATCTGATTGCGCATTTGACTTTATTCCCAGTGTTTCATAAGGATCGATCTCGAATGGGACAGGCATTATGTGGATTGGAGATGCCTGATGGTCAAATTTAGGTATGTTTTAGATGGAACAGTTGGAATCGCGTTTTCTTATATGGTGTTTCGCCGGATCGGGAAAGGTTTGATTTGATGGTCCGATGAGCTTTTTGGGTAAATGATTCATGATCATAGATTTTTTGATTGACTTCACCTAACTCTCAGGACAGAAGGTTACAATGGTCTACTATTTCTCCTCCGTTGGGGCTGACAAATCTTTTGAATCTGAACCAAGATTCCTCTATATGGGTAAAGACAAACACGAAAATGAAGACCTTATAAAGTTTGGGTTCGAGGAAGATGTTTGGTTTCATGTTGATAACTTGAGTAGTGCTCATGTCTACTTGAGACTAGAGCCAGGTGAGAAATGGGATGAAATACCAGAGGGTCTACTGATAGATTGTTCCCAACTAACGAAGGCCAACTCTATTGAAGGTAACAAGAGGGATAATGTCACTGTGATATACACTCAATGGCCAAATTTAAAGAAGACCAAAGGTATGGCTGATGGTGAAGTGAGTTTCAAAAATCCAAAGAAAGTGAAGAAGATTCATATCCAGTTCAGAGAAAATTCAATCATAAATAGACTAAGAAAGACCAGAGAGGAAATCAAGGGCCGTGATCATCTGATAGTAGCTAGAAACGACAGAGACAAAGAGGCAGCAAAGAGAATCATAGCACAACAACGGGAGAAAAAGAGGTTGGATGAAGAAGAAAAGAAGAGAATTGCAGACGAGAAGAAAGCTAGAGAAACATTATATGATGACTTCTTCAATGATCCTGAAGAATTAGAGAAATCGAGTAATAAAAGAAGAATGTATGATCCAGAAGAGGACTTTATGTGAATACTAAAGGTACACTATCCATTCAAAAAATGTAATACGTGTATATAATAATAAAATGCTTGTTTTTTCTTTCTCTTTTCTTTCTTTTATTAATCTGTGTAAGGAAACAAAAGGTTATATAAATATAAATAGAAAATCAAAAACTACCAACAGAGACCATCAATCTGTCCCCTCCTGACAATTAAAAAGAACAGTCAACAATTCCCATGGCCATTCCCTCATTCTTCATGACTTCATAAACGTCTCAAAAATAAAACTAATCTCCTTAAATAATTAAAACTCAAAACTCATCTACTTATTCGAACTCTCCAAAGAATATAATGTTACAACAGCTTGAACTTGCATTGTGTCAAGGCCCTTATTTCAAGTCACCAGCGAAGTTACCAGCTTCTCTTTGAGCATCCCATTTTTCGGTCCAGTCAACAGGACACAAAGCAGAGTAGGTCTTGTAGAAAGTTTTGCATGGTTCGAAATCTTCACCTTTAGCGTTGACACATTTGAAGTAGTCAACGTATGATTGCCAGCAATGTTTGGTTTGGTTTTGGTTTGGGAATCTGGCGTCGAAACCAACAGTGTGTAATGGAACTTCTTCAGACATTGTCAATTGGAATTGGTGTGTGAGTTAATGATGTGCAACAATAATTAAATATTTGATATTTTTGTCGTTCGGTTTTTTTTTACTAGACTTTTTTCAGCTGAAATCAATTTATTTGATTGGCTGTGAGGATTTTCACGTGATCAGAAGTCTGAGTTCACGTGATCGAAAGTTTTTCAATGGTAAACATCAATGTTTTGATTTGTGGAATAGGTTGTGCTTTGAAAGGGTTCGAAGGTCGTTGAAGAGGATGTCTATGAGTGGTAAGTAATGTGATATTTATGAGGTCTTGCTTGGTGCTCTTGCTAACGAAAATACCAGCTTTTGAGGCACTCCAGAATGAGAATACACCAGTCTATGATGCCAATACATCGGACGAAGACGATGATCTGATACAGGATTCAGGAGCCAATTCGTTCCAGCCAACACCTGATCCAGTATCGATAAGGCACTCTGTATCGGCAGAATCCAAATTCATATGCTCGAATTTCACACCAGATAAAGATAATGTGATAGTTGGTGATGATTATATCATATTTGGTTTAAAACCTACTCAAAGTCTAATAATAAGAGGACAGTTCAAATTGAAGTTACAAAGAGGGGCTATTTCTGTGAATAATGTGATATATCACAGTTCTTGTCCCGAAATGAAGTTTTTGAATCCGGTTTCTAACTCATTACCGTTGATTCAAGCTGCTCAAGTTAGTGATATAGAAAAAGTTAAAGATACCATGACTGATGAAAATGAACATCTATTCCATTCATGTTACAAATCTGTGATAAAGGTCACTAATCTACATACTGGCTTAGAAGATGTTGGTCAGGTATGTCCACTTTTCAAGAATTTGTTCTGGAATGTTGATAATATTTCAGAACTAGAAACCATGAAATATAACAGTTTTGAGAAATTGTTTGCACAGTACTCATTTTTCCCAATAATAACACCAACTAATGCATTCACACTCCTGAATTATAAGAATTGGGCTAATGAAATTCATCAATTGACAAAACTCTTTGCTTCAAATAGCCAGTCATTAAGGGTCTTGATCATTGGTGGTAAGAATTCAGGAAAATCAACACTACTGAAGTTATTACTCCAGAACTTCCTGAATGAGATTCAATCAGATGATGATTATGTCCAGCCTATAAATGTGATGGATTTGGATCCTGGTCAATCGGAATTTTCAAAACCAGATTCCATATCATTGAATAAGTTCACAACTAATCAATTTGGGAATCATCTATCAGTGACTTCAACACCTGGTTCAATCAATCATTTCATTGGGTTTACTTCACCGAAGGATCAACCAAAGAGATATGGACTATTAATTAATGATTTAATCAAGAGATACAACTCAGATGGGTTGCTGAAGAATGAGACACTACTCATAAATACACCAGGGTGGATCAAAGGTTATGGGTTGAATCTAACCAAAGAACTCATAGAGAAATTAAAGCCAACACATCTGATATATTTGAATCCTGGTAACAACCAGGCCATGGATCAATCTCTGGAAGACTTACAATTGAACCCATCAATTGAATTCTTACCATTATTAGGTAACTACTTCAACTTCTCAAATAATAGTCTCATCAAATATTCATCCTCACAATTAAGGATTTTCAAACTGCTAACATACTTCCATAAACTGAACAACCTAATGTTTGATTTTGATAAGCCATTATTATACCAGGCCCCATTACAGGTCAGTTATGGAGATGCTGGTATCAAGGCTGCTTCGATACTGAATTTTAATGGAATGAAACTGGAAGATCTTGAGAGTTCATTGACAGGGACTATTGTTGCATTACATACAATTGACAAGAAACTTCTAGAGTCTCTAAAGGTGAGAAGTGACAACAAGTCAATTCCATTGATTGATTCGTTAGAATTGAATAAACTAGATCCTGTTGCTTTGAAATTCAAAAGTCTAGCATTGATACATTCGATCAATCCATCAGATAAGTTGATCAACCTATATATTCCTTCCTTTGAGGAGTTGCTTAAGGGAGACAACGAGGAATTCATACTGATTAGAGGTACAACTGAGGTACCAATTTGGGAAATTGCATCAAAGGAAATCATCAAACAATTTGGTCAAGATTTACCTTACATATCATTTGATAAGGTTTCAGATTTTGATAAAGTTTGGAAAGTTAGAAAGAATGTTCAAAGAAGAGGTCAACTACAATTATAATTATAATACAAAGTTTGTAATATATTTCCTTTTTCTATGTAGAATGCATTATCTCTTTTAGTCATCAGACTTATTAGTTTCATTATTCTGTTCAGAGGCCAAAGACCAACCCATCTTCTTGTTCAAACGGTCATATTTGGCTCTATCTCTATCATTAACACTAGGTTTCACACTATTCAAAGCCTTCTCAAAATCTTGACTAGTGACTAAGATTTGACTTACATCATCTTCACCTTCATCCATCATTTCTTCATCTTCATAACTTGATTCTGTCTGGAAGAATTTCTTTTTCAATGCAATAACACCAGCCTCTCTAATTAATGATGATAAGTCAGCACCTGAAAAGTTTCTACATCTCTCGTCATGTGCAATTAATGCCAAATCAACATCTTCGGCCAATGGAGTCTTGTTGATCTTGATAACTGTTTTCATGATCTCCAATCTTTCACCAGCATTTGGCAACTCAATGAATAGAGTCTTATCCAATCTACCAGGTCTTAACATGGCAGGATCAATCATATCTGGTCTATTGGTGGCACCAATAACGAAGATACCCTTTCTATCATTTAAACCATCTAATTCAGTCAATAAGGTATTCACAACACGACTGGAGCTTTCAGATAATGAGGAGTCTCTTCTTGGAACTAGAGCATCCAGTTCATCAAAGAAAATAACACAAGGAACAGAAGCTCTAGCTCTTGTGAAAACCTGTCTAATGGCTTTTTCAGATTCACCAACGTACTTGTTCAATAATTCAGGACCTTTGATACTTATGAAATTAGCTCTTGATTCATTTGCAACAGCTTTAGCCAACAAAGTCTTACCACAACCAGGGGGACCCCACATCAAAACACCGGCTGGGGCATGAATACCAACTCTTTCATAGATACCTGGATTTCTGATAGGTTGAACAATGGCCATATTCAATTCAATTCTGATGTTGGTTAAAGCACCAACGTTCTCCCAAGTAACGTCTGGGACGGTTGCAAAACCTTCTCTTTTAGCTGTTGGTTGGATGGTTGGTAACGCAGTTAAGAAATCATCATATGTGATAGCCAAAGGTTCTAGCTCTTCACTAGTCAACGGGTTTGGATATTTGACTAAGAACTTTTGGATTGTTGATAATGTGATTTGTACAAGTTGTTCTTCACTTTCCACTAATGAAGAAAAGATTCTTTTGATTGCAGAAATACCTGCTGCTGTTGTTAAAGCTTTCAAATCAGCTCCGACATAACCTGGTGTAGCCTTAGCTAATTTAGCAAAGTCTAGTTCACCGTCTATCTTCAAGTTTTGTGTCATTTTCTTCAAAATATGTAATCTTGATAGTTCATTAGGAACATTTAGACAAATTTCTCTATCAAATCTACCAGCTCTTCTTAAGGCAGGGTCTAAAGAATCTGGTCTATTGGTAGCACCTATTATTATCACTGGGTTCCCACCAGTTTTATCAAGACTTAATTCATCGATAGAAGTCAACATTTGTGCAACAATTCTTCTTTCCATTTCTCTTTGAGCACCTTCTCTTTTTGGAGTAATCGCATCAATCTCATCGAAGAATATGATACATGGTGCCAATAGTTTAGCTTCGTCAAACAACTCCCTAATTTTCTTTTCACTTTCACCAGACATCCCACTAACCACAGAAGGTGCTGAGATATTGATGAATGGAACCTTTAAATCACCAGCTAATGCATTTGCGATAGTGGTTTTACCACAACCAGGAGGACCATGAAGCAAGACACCTCTTGGTGGTTCAACACCCGTGGTCTTGTAGATCTCCGGATGTAAAATAGGCATTCCCACGATTTCCATCAATTGACTGATGACATCGTCCATACCACCTAATTCAGATAAGGATGACGTTGGAGGGCTTCTGTCTTTGTCTGCTGCTTGTGTTAGTAATTGATCTTCGGATAGATGAAGTGCAACATGATTGACATACCTTTTTGTCTTTTGGATGATGACTTAGAATGGTCTTTGGATCTCTTCTTTGATTTCTTCTCAACAGAGGTCCCATCGACCTGTTCAACGATTTCTTTAGGTTCTTCGGACGTTTCTGCGACAGGCGTGTTCTCCGCAGTTGCGTTGTTTTCAGTTTCATTTTTCAAGTTCCACAGCCCAACAACGCTCTTGTTTAATGCGTTTGTGTCCTTGACATCCATCAAATCGTCAACATTGACACCATCGAAGTCACTGTCGTTTTCACCCATTTCTTGATCTCCCAAGATGTTCTGCATCTCGATCTGTTCTTCAGCCCGTATGTCTCTCAGCACTTTCTCCAACGTTTTCTCCAGCAGGACTTTCTTGACTCTCTGCAACGACAAGTCCTTCTGCTGGGCGAATATCAGAGCGTCGATGACCTTCAAATCTTTGGCCAATGCAATGTTCGCAAACTCATCTGGTTCGTCTGGATTCTTCTTCTTGTTCTCGGCCGTCTGCTCGTCCAGCTGTCTATAGACAAGGTTCACAAGCTTGCTCTCCAAAGAAGCACTCGCAGAGCTACCGGTTTTCTTCGATTTGATCCTCACCATGATTCTACTGCGGAATTATCAGTGTCTTTTTTAGTGTTTTTGGTGATAAAGAGATGAGATGAGCTGGAAAAATTTTATTAACCCGCGAAAGCCGTTATAAAAAATGACAGATTTTTTAATTTGTTTACATTTTGAATAACTTTAGTTTGACGTGATGTTTATGATAACAAAGGACGTTTGGACCGCATAAGTACTTGTTCACGTATATCCGAGGATGTGTAATTGCACAGCGTGGGATTTTCACGGTCCATGATCAACTGTTTGCTGTTTGTGCCGGTTCTTAAAGGTCATGGTCCCATTGGTGAATCATGATTTAGACTTATATGTTAACACAGAGCAACCACCGTTTTACTTGGTTACCCAAGTGAGATTCTTGAGTTATTTGAAGGGTATTTGTCCGAATTCTTAAGTGGTTTTGGTCCATTATTGTGGTTTTCAGATCCCGCTTTTGACACAATTATTCAATTCCAAAAAGCTCAATCAAATATCTCTTCTATGCACACCGCTGAAACAATGAATAGCTCCCATGAACACAAGAGGCTCTTTTATGAGTAGATTGTTGCCTCGGCGCATTCCGTTAGGTGTGAATACTTTTTAGGTAAATTGTTAGTGGTTTGAATCATCAAAGGGAGCCGGTGACAGTAATGCTATGAGTTCCTAACATCATATGTTAGAAAGGATAGAAAAAACACCGTGATATCAATAAAATATAAGATATATGAAATTCATGACGAGGCTACTCCAATGAAGTTGATTTATTCATACCTATCTATAATCACCGAACCTGGGAATCTTATAATAAGTCACCTTGACCCCCAATATCTAACTTTCAGAGCTTCAAACTCCTATTTGCATCATCCAATGTCCGGCCAGAATCCACTACTCTATTCAGAATACAGCAAGTCAAACAATTTCAATCATTATTAAGTACGTCAAAGAGGTACACTATTTCCTACCAGCAACACCTAATTTGTTTCAAATGTCTTTGATCAACGAAATCTACCACTATGTTGTTAGTTCATTATCGCTGTTGATGAAGTGGATGACCATATTGTTCTTGACCAGTTAATATTGGAGACTGATGCATTTGTTCGTGAGGAAAGTGAGCCCATCAAACCTATAGCTTTCAGTGAAGGTATGGGATGCTGTGAATGTGGAGAATCATCAGTATGGGATTGAGTACATGAGAGGCAATGATGTGTATAAATGAGCTCACGGAGATGAGCTTCTGGATTTTTACGGCGATGCTATTATTTGTGAAGAAATTAATATTCAAAGAAACCTTTCTGGAGGCGATTTCATGTGCTAGAGGGAGCGTTTTATATCATTTCAGATTCAATTAACTACAAAATCTCACCATGATAGAAGATATCTTTTTGTAGCACACAAGTTATTCATGAGTCAATCATAAATCACCGTTTTCATAAGCAATGGCTTTAGTCACAATGTGTAAATGGTCTTTCATCCTACTATTTTCTGGATGGAAACACAAACCTCTCTCCAATTCAATCTTTGATTCTTCAAATCTACCTAAATTTAGAGCAGCAATAGCCTTTCTTAGGAAATTATCTGCAGTTAAGACCTGTGTACTTAATAGAAGATCAGCATCATTATAAGCTTCAACGTATTTACCACTGAGTAAATAGGCATCGCATCTGATCTGTAGAATGGCATTTAACTCTTGTAATTGGATAGCAAATGCCTCCCATCTTGTTCTTCTACCAGCCATATCAATGGCCAATGTCAGTTGTTTGATAGCATCAGGCAATTTCTTAGCTTTCAGTGATTCGATACCGGATGTGATTAGTTTCTTGATCAATGGAGTCAGCTGTGCTGAAGGTTCAGGACTTTCTGGGATCTCTGTATTTATGGAAACAAGGTCCTTTGTCAATCTGTTGATTTCGTCAACTCTGCGTTGTAATGAATCATCATCGTCCTCAAGTGCTATTTGAGGAGCAGCTGTGTTGATGGATATCTGCTTGGTGTCATTGTTGTAGAGTATTGGAAAGGACATGGTGCTTTTTGTGGGTGTTGAACCAAGCCTGATGCGTTTAATGGTGAAGTTATTGAGAGTTTTGATTTTTGGATTCGTGTTCAGTTGAAAAATAGAAAATATAGAAAATAGCTGCATCGGGAAAATTACTGGATACGGGAATACTGAATACCAAAGAATTTTAAGAACGAATTGGTTGTTTAGGAATGAAGATCGAAATTAAAGAAAGATTAGGGCTCTCTCTAGACTAGTCAATCAACTCTATGGACCGGTATCTTACAGCAAAGTAGTGAATCAGAAGACTATATAATATTAAAATACTAATTCATCTATAAATCAGCATCATCTTCATCAGGTAATGGTAAAGCAGTAGCCTGGTCGATTTCTTGTTGGTATTGTTGCATCAAAGCAGCGTCGACTTGGACTTCTGGTGGGGCTAAAGCTGGAGCAGCAACGAATTCCAATTGTGGGTTACCGACTAATTTTCTGGCTAACCATAAAAATGGTTTTTCGAAGTTGTAGTTTGATTTAGCAGAGATATCGTAATATTGTAAATTTTTCTTTCTGTGGAAGGTGATAGTTTTGGCTTTGACTTTACGTTCTTTGACATCAACTTTGTTACCACATAAGACGATTGGGATATTTTCACAAACTCTGACTAAATCTCTGTGCCAGTTTGGAACATTTTTGTAAGTGATACGAGCGGTAACATCGAACATAATGATACCACATTGACCGTTGATATAGTAACCATCTCTTAAACCACCGAATTTTTCTTGACCAGCAGTATCCCAGACGTCAAATTTGATTTCACCATAGTTGGTGAAGAAACCTAATGGATGGACTTCGACACCTAAAGTGGCAATATATTTCTTTTCGAATTCACCAGTTAAATGACGTTTAACGAAGGTGGTCTGTATAGATGTTAGTATGACGAACCTATGATATGAATTGAAGAAGAGCTGGAAGCTGATTGAATATTTTGAGAGCACCCCTATCAAAAATCAAAATAAGGATCAATTCAGAAGCAAACTCAATGAAAACATCAGATCCAGGTGTCCAAATGAATTGTTTCAAAATGCACATACTTTACCGGTACCACCATCACCAACAAGGACTAATTTGAAAGTAGGAACTTCAGCAGACATCTTTAATCAATTGAAAATGTGTGTTTTGCTTGTGAAAATTAAAGAAAGAAAAAAGTTTGTTTTGATTTTTGTTCGAAGAAAAGTTGATTTTCATTTTTTTTTTGCCATCGAAAATTTTTTGAAAAACCGTGCTGACATAATCGAAATCAACGGTTACCAAGGCAATTAACTACAATCATCACGTGAGTAAGGTAAACAAAAAATCTATCATGTATTATGTCATCAAGTCGTTAGTTTAGCAGGAAGCTGGAACTAAAGCCATTCTACCTTGTCACTTTGAGAACGCTGGAGTCTGTCGTAGAGTTAGATGATGCCGGGATGCTGTCATGAAGAATCTTAGCAGGTGGTTGAGGCAAACCTTGGAGACCGTGTGGTGGTTGGAGGATCTTTGTGCTGGCCAATTTGTAGTAATGGTCTAAAGAATGAGATGTTGTGGTTGATCCGGGTATTCCCTTATAGAGAATCTCACTTGCTGGTTGGTAATTGTGGTCCGTCTGCTCCCAAATACCCTGTTCTTTGGCTTGTTTTTCGTAGTAATCACACACTAGTTTGACATGATTTCTTCCCGTAAGATGGTTTTTACGCACACTGGCAGCATCTGGAGTAAGGTATACTGATGAAAATAAAGTTAGTAAAGCGAACAGGAGATACAAGGAGCAAATAAATACTCACATTGACAGTAGTCACAATAGAATCTACCCATAATTAGCACTGTGAATATGACTATTAGAGCTAGACGTCTTTTAACCAATTAAAATCGCTTTTTTCTTCGCGAATTTTACAAATTACCCGGAGTTTGCCATAGTAGTTAAAAAAATGTTTCTTCGTTGAAGAAAAAACACCAAATCCTGTTTTCACCCTTAAATAGAAAGCCCTTGACCAGCTCAAATCCACCAAGCAATGTTCGCGATCGCCAGACAATCCACCACCAGATTTGCTACCAGAGCCTTCTCTGCTGTCCCAGCAAGAAAGAACGCTATCCAAGACTTGTACGTCAAGGAATTAAAGGCGTTCAAACCAACTCCTATCTCCACCAAAGATGCCGAAGCTGCTACCAGACCATGGACATCCCCAGTTGCTCCACAAACTCCAGCTTTGGAAGTCGATGCTGCCACTCAATTAGGTGAATACGAAGCTGCCGAAGTTGATGTCGCTGCTCCAGCTGTTGCCGAAGGTGCTGAACCAATCTCTGAAGAATGGTTTGTCTTAGAAGAACCAGAAGACAACCATCATTAAACAATTTGCAATAATTATTGATATTTATTTTGATTGATGATGTTATATTTTGAATATTCAGAGTTGGGGAATGTTATGGGAGAGAGTGCATTTAGAGAAGGAGGTTAAAAACGGAGAGTGAGAGAGATAGTAGACATATTATAATGATTTTATAAAGAAACCCACAAAATTAGAAACGATACGATTTTTTAGATTTTTTTTTGGATTTCCATTCAGTTTGATTATGACTGTTTTGGATACGATTGATTGAACAAATAAGATGAAGAAGATATTGATTACCTTCTTGATCAAGACAAATATTTTATTGGCAATAAACAATATGAATCGAGGAGATAATGTAGATGCAATTGCGTGAAGCATTATTAATGTACTAATAATTTTGGTTCGTGTCACGAGTACGAAGATCACTCGAGTCAATTAACTTCTCCATTACCAATCAGTTCAGTAAACTTATCACAACAGGACATTTTGTACCAATCCCATTCTCTTGACACTCATAACCGCGATTGTTTCCGAAATTGGAGTATTTCCTGATTCGCGGTATTTGGCGTTTTTTTTTGTGGATCAAAGATGCTTTACCTTTTGTTTACATTTCGTTTCTGATCCTTTTTTTTTGTACTTATCCATCATTCATTTCCCAATCACCACACAGTTGATATGTCCGACAAGGACAAAGACTCCATCAAGAAGGCCTCCGAACTAATAAACTCTGTACTTTATGCAAAAGGGTACTTTAACGATTCCGACCATGAAGGCAGTTCAATAGATTGTTTGAAGTTTAGTACGACCGATGAGTTATCTGACCGTAAGGAGGTTTACGAGAATGACCAGCTAGTGATAAATACTATATTTCAATTGATTCAAGAGCTGGATAGGTCTAAAGCTGAGAGATTAAACGTGGACAAACAGTTAAGCAAGAAGGATGAGACCATCAGAAATCTCCAGAATCAAATACAAGAAATTGAAAATGAGAACCAAGAAGTTATCAACAAATTCAAATCGATCACCAACGAGCATGATATTTTGCATGAGAAATTAAGTGAGATGACTAAAGAGAATGCCAATTATGAAAAGCTAATCAATTTTGAGAAGAATTTGAATAGATCAATCAAGAAGAAGTTTGAAGTCGATCTTAATAGAAAGAATAAAATGATTTCAAATTTACAGCAACGATTAATCACAAATAACCATCGTGTGAAGAATTCAAAAGACACATACAACTCCAATACTCTATCTGCTACTGATGAAACGAGTCTGATTATCTTGCAGAATAAGATTGAGAAACTGTCTACAGAACAAGACAATGCTATTATTTTCTTGAATTTTTTATTGAACTATTTGAATTTATTGATTGATAATAAAGAAAACTTGCCATCAACTCCTGTTTTTTACTTTGAACATTTTGAAAACCAAATTCTGTTGATGTCACACAAAGATCAGAACTTATTAGTTCCTTTAGACAATGTTGAGAAATTATTATTCGAGTCTTTGGATAGAGTTTATGATCTAGTAACAAGTGTTGGTGATCCACCTAACAATAACAACATTAAAAGCCAGAGCTCTCACAAAGTTAACAATGCCAAAATAATTCATCTGGAAAGAGAAATTGACATGTTGAAGAAGAATCTAAGCTCTGCTTTAGAAACAAATGAAAAATGGAGCAAAAAGTTTCAGTCTTTGAATAGAAATAATGTATCATGATAATGGCAATGATTAGTGAATTAGGGAATGAATAGAAAATTTCATTATAAAAGTTCATTAGTGAATGTGATTATTATGGAATCATTAACAGATGCGATTCATGGCAAAGAATCCAAGTGTTATTGATGGGTCTCTGAAATGAGTGTGGCTGATGCATTCTCTGGTTCAGTTGAGAAAGAAATTAGTTATCAAAACTAATTATTTTCACTTTATGGGTAATTTCATTATCTGTTTGGTGGTCAAATTTGGTTAGCTGTTTTTCAAAGACTTGTGTTACTTGATGAAAGGAGTCATCTTCGCCTTCCTCCTCCTGATCTTCATCAGACAGGTCATCATATGCTTTTTCTTCATCGGCAGTTTCGGGACATCTCTGTAATTTGACCAAGAAGAAGATTGTGGATAGGGTAAACACCAGTATAATGACACCGACAAAGAACAAGATCAGAATTGTGACCATAGATGTGAGGAATTCATGCGATGAGTATGAATAATCGTGATATTGATTCTTGTATAGTGACACAATGAAATTTGTGATTGAATCGAACATTTTGAAGATTGATGGCGTATCGGATAGTAAAATTCTCTGACAGGTTCAGTTGTATATATGTGGACTGACCGGTTACTAATCGTGGTTTTGATATTATTAAGCCTGCAGAAACGGTGATTTTCTCTCAAATGGCACAAAAGGATTTCTGGCAATTGTGGGAAGTCTCAAAAGTGTAAGGCTTCAGATTGTCCTTTTGTGGTTACGGTAAATAGTTCACAAAAGAGTAACTTTGTGGTTTTTTTTTTTTAGTATGTGCGTTTAGAGTCGTTTCACAGCACAGAATTGCTAAATATGAGTGCCTTGTGCGAAGAGTTTGCGGCGAAATGGGTGGTCCGGTTTGTAGGCAGCAAAGCACTGGCACGAGAGAGGAATCCAGCCACTTTTATATGCGCACACGGGAGCAACTTAAAACCCTTTTCTTTTCTTTTCTTTTCTTGTTGTTGGACCCTCCGGCCTTTATCTGTCTGAAACGCCCGTTCCGTGTTTACCAGAACCGGTTAATTAAAAGCGTGTGACGTGTGACAAGTCCACTCACTACAACTGCTGCCGGCTTCATTGGAAACAAACCATCCGTCTGCAATGTGCATATACATAAATTATAATCCCGCAGAGGACTGCTCTGCTCAAACGGTCTCATCGTCCTCCAGGTTCACGTAGATGGTCTTGGTCTGGGTGTAGGTCTCAATACCCGGAAGGCCCAGCTCCCTGCCGATACCACTCATCTTGAACCCCCCGAACGACCCTCTGATGTCCTCGTCGTTGCTGGAGTTGATCATCACCACGCCTGCTCTGATCCCGTCTGCGAACTTGTGTGCTTTCTTGATGTCCCTGGTGAAGACAGAACCACCTAGACCATAGATGGTGTTGTTTGCTTTCTTCAAACCGTCCTCGAAACCCTTGAATTTTGTGATCACTGCCACTGGGCCAAATATCTCTTCCTGATATAGTTTGGAGTCTTCAGTGACATCGACGAAGATGGTTGGGTTGACATAATAACCTTTGCTTTGGACAACCGGTTCATCACCCATCAATTTCTTCAATGATTCAACTTCTTCTGCATGTTTGATGTATCCAGTGACTTTCTCATATTGTAACTGATTGATCAGAGGACCCATTGTACTAGTGCCATCAAAGGGATCACCGACAGTCCATTGCTTCAATGCATATTCTTTGAATTTGGCAAGGAATTCGTCATATATTGATTCTTCAACTAAGATTCTGGAATTAGCAGTACAGTTTTGACCAGAGTTGTAGAAAATACCCAATGATGACCATTTAACAGCTTCATCTATGTTGGAATCACCAAAGACAACACATGGGGATTTACCACCGCATTCTAGGGAGACGGCTTTTAGGTTAGATGATGCTAATTGTTGGATGATTTGCCCAGTTCTGGTACTACCAGTGAAACCAATCTTATCAACATCCAGATGTCTAGCCATAGCAGCACCTGCAGTAGCACCATAACCTGAAATAACATTGACCACACCTGGCGGGAATCCAGCTTCTTTGATTAATTTAGCAAAATATAGCAATGATAATGATGAATATTCACTTGGTTTGATAACAACCGAGTTACCAGCAATCAAGGCACCTTGTAATTTCCATGAAGCCATTGCAATTGGATAGTTCCAAGGAACTATCAATGCGGTGACACCGTATGGGTATTGTTTTTCAATGGCAAATTTGTTTTCACTAAGTTGAAGATAGTTACCTTTAGTCTTATCAGCATAACCAGCGTAGTACTTGGTGATCTCAGCAACTTGTTCAACATCACCTTTAGCATTGGATTCCAATGGTTTTCCTGCATCCAATGTATCAATAGCAGCAATGATATCAGCATCTCTTTCGATCAATTCTGTCAATTTGTAAAACAAAGCACCTCTTTCAACTCCTGAGGTTTTAGACCAGACAGATTCAAAGGAATCTCTGGCAGCCTTAACAGCCAGATCAACGTCTTTCTCATCAGCAGCATAGAATTGAACGATTTCTTCTTCAGTTGATGGATTTAAAGCAGTGATTTTTTCGTTAGAGCTGGATGGGACGAATTCATTGTTGATGAACAGCCCAATTGGCTGTTCGTATGTGGTACCGTTTGGCAAAGTGATGTCCACGAATAGATCTGACATTGTTGAAGGATGATTGAAGTATCAAATTGATCGAAAAGTGATTAGAGGAAGGATATAAGAACGAGTTTCATATTTTTCTTGATAAGCAAAGTGACGTTAACTTTTACGGTTCGGGTTAGGCGCTATCGGTTCACGTGAAAAATGGCAGATATGTGGCTCGTTTAGACATTTGCAATACAACTCAACCCCGCGAAGATCAGTAAGTGTGAACATAACCTCATAAATTAAACCCTAATATACACTCTATTTGATATTATTTTGAAAAAAAGTGTGTCAATCTAAAGTGGTGGTATCTATCTCCAACCGTAGTGGAAAGAATCAATTAATACTCACCGAAATGACCGAACGAAACGAAATGAAAAAGATGGACAGATAAACCAATTAACCTATTTAAATTCCCTGGAGTCTAATGGGGATGGGAATAAACCAGCTTCGGTTAATCTTTGGAAATCCCATTCTAATGAGGTTTCGGTCTTCCAAGTCCAGAAGACCCAACCTTCGCCTTGTTCAAAGGCATCTAATTGTGCTTCAATGTATCTTCTGTAATTGTTCTTCTTGTCTTGAGAGAAGGTAGTGGCATCTTGAGAACCTTCACATGAACCAATCCAGGATGAACCTTGACCGTCCTTCCAGAATGAACCATCATAACGAGCACCAATACCAACACCGTTTAACCATTTTTGACAATCAGTTAAGGCAGCAGACCATTCACCACAAATGTTCCAGTGGTATTCAGAAGTAGCTTGTTCACCCCAACTACCAACAACAGCAAGGTGGTCATCAATTGATCTTTGTAATTCACCACTTGAGAAGACTTGGTAGTGGTGATGATCAATAACAACACCCCAGTAATCATTTAACTGGAACTTGTCATCAAAGTAATTAGCAGCAGTGAAACCATCCTGAATAACAACATTGTTAGTGGAAACAGATCTCATATTCTCGTAACCCCAGGTCCAGAAGTTGTTCACTTGGTCTAAATCTAATGCAGGAGTCAATGGTTCATTGATTAACTCAATACCAATGACAACATCTTTATAAGAGTCCTGACCATATTTGTTGAAAATTTGTTGCAGAACAGTTAAAGTTAAGGATAAGTTCTCATCTTCCAAGAAGGTGATTTGATCTCTTAAACCAGAGTTATCGAAACCATTTTGAGAACCTGGTGCACCATGTAAATCAACCCAAACTTTCAAACCACAAGTTCTGGCCCATTCGATAGCGTTATCTAAGTAAGCAACTTGACCTTGGACATATGGGTCTTCTTGTCTTTTTTCAAAAGCCCAGTAACCGATTGGAATACGAACCATGTTTAAACCAGCATCAGCAATGTCATGGAAATCTTGTTCAGTGATCCATGAAGACCAATGTTGTTGTAAACGGCTTGAGGCTTCCTCTTGACCCAAACATTGGGTGTAGTGGTATTCATCGATAGGGATTTGAGATTCATCAGAACCAAAGACTTCGAATAATGAAGGAGTGATAAATGGTTCTATGACAAACCAACCACCTAAGTTAATACCTCTGATTTTACCACTTTGATAATCCCAACCTGAAGGAGTACTTCTTGGAGCGAATTGGACACCACCTTTTGATGGAATTGGACCAGCAAGGACCTGTGAAACAGCCAAAGCAGCTGTGGCTAATACTGAAGCAAGCATTGAGCGAGTGATTTCTGTTGTTGAAGATTCAAAAAGATGGAAAAGGAGCTCGTATTTGATGATATCTATAAATAACGGATGATTATAAATAGAAACAGTGGGACATATATATGGAACCTGATAACGAGCAGTGTGATTGATATGACTGAGTGAAACAGGCAAGCTGGTGGACCGAATGAAAGTGTTCTTTGTGTTAAAACGTAATCTTTGACAATCTTGCAAGATTCGAAAGAAGAGTAACTGATTACAAACTAAACGAGAATTACACGATTACAAACTAAACGAGAATTACACATCCTTATATAACCTCCTAGTTCAGACACACGTTGATTTAAAATAGGACTGCTGCCCTTACTGGATATGTGTAAAGGCGCGATTATGTACAGAAAATTGCCTGATTCGGCCACAGCTGGTGGATTTGGCGCAAGGTTATGTCGAGGAATGCATAAGTGAACCTTAAAACCTGGGATTTGATCGATCTACAATCATGAGCAGAATTTTGAACACCTTAAACGAAAGGAAGTTGTTGCTATAAGAAGAGGTGGTGGATGATTGTGACCGACAGGAATATAGATAATAGAGTGTATATACAATATAGGCTAACGTTTAGAACGGTTTCCTGTTTTTTTTGATCTTCGTAGTGCAAGGGTGGCAGGTCTGCGCATGTTCCTGAAGATGAACCAGCCATTTTCCTGTCAGCTCACCGAACAATGATCATGCTGGTAGTCACAACATGGACTACCCCATACTTTTAGAGAAGTACGTCACGCTGGCCACTCATTGGGTGTACTTTTGGCTTCGACGACGTCTTCTATTCTGGTGGAAGCGTTGTAAAGTTCTCATGACATCTAATTCCGCTGGATCCTCGTATGGAAATAGAACCAACTGTTTTAAAGTCTATGAAGCTACAGATTCTAATGTCATGGACAATGGTTATACGATTTATACGATTAACGATTAATTAATTCTTACGTAATATATATGTATATACATTGTACAACCGAACTGAAATTGAAAGATCCTCTCATCGTATTCGTCATGTTTCGTTTGCAAAAGGTAAGCTGCGAATTGCTAATTATAACTTCAAGATGATCGGAGAAAATCATATATAGGCTGCTGGTAGATTGCTTTGATTGATCATTGAACTAGCGTCTTGTACAGTCCAGTTCAGATCGAAACTAATTCACTAACCAGCCAGACCTGTTCGTGAAAACGAACTCTGGCCATACTTTGGCACGGTAGACCGAAGTGGGATTATTTGGTTTTTAGATCCAATGAATGATATTCTACCGTAGAAAGATGGTCATACTTGTCCCTGTCAATATAACCACTCAGGGTGTCAGAACTTCAGAAGACATTTGAGGTTAATGTTTTTTCAACTTTTCAACGATTGCTCTGGGTCAGCCGGCATTTAGGCTCTTGTTACTGAGGAAATGTGTCATACGGGTTTTGGTCTTGCGCTAATCAGTGCAAAAGTGACAGATGAAAGGCGAAAGAAGTCGGACACAAAGAGTTGGCAGCAACTCGTGGTGGTCATCGGCATATTGGGCTATTGTCCATGTACATCACAAAAGTAGCCAGCCGATCGGAATGTAGCAACAGTACTTTTGTGTGCCTGTAGCAAGGAACAATATTTGGTTCTATAATTAGGGTTGCCAAGGTTAGTAAGTTCTCTATTGTTGATTGGCAAAACATCAGTGTAATAAACAAACAAAGAATGTTTAAAGGCATGTGGTGCTGATTGTTGTGGACATTGGAGTTGACATTTGAGTCTGAGGAAAGTACCCAATACCATTGAGCTGGGAAAGTAACATTCAGTGGTCGAGGTGTCGTTTTCCTCAGATTTCAAAACATCTCTTCTGATAAAAGCATGTCCATTGCCCACTTGCCAACTGTTTTTTCGTTTTTTTCAAGATCAGCTTTGCGGTAGAATCGCCCAGTACTAGTAGCGAGTTAGATTTTAAAGTTTCATCCATTGTTTATACCATACATTGTTACAGCCATTGTCAATTTGGAGAGTTTTTGTTTATTTGCTAACAGTTCATCACTGGGGTGCCACAACTACACTCCTTTTAGATGACAACGAACAACTTGTTTCATTAAAATTGTGGGTATTCATCAAACAGCTTACACATACCATATACCATACCAAAATAAAGGAAAGATAGAACCATCCAAAGCTTCAGACGTGGAACGTGTTTGGGCTGATTGGTTCCAATCCGTACTCCTTCCTTTCTTCATTGTTTCTTAAACTCTTGAAAAACACTTCTGGGGGAGTACAGGTTCCCAAAGCTCTTCTAGCATGGTTACTCAAGAATGTTAAACCAACAACATAACTTGCATTAACCCAGCCAAAACCTTCAGTTGCAACACCCTTGAAATCTGACCCCTGATTACCATATTCTGCATCAACTCTATGTGGATCTGTTGCTCTTGTGACATCATACTTTTCAACAACAATTCCATTATAATCAACAAAGGCCTTAGTCATTAAGTATAACCATCTATATGCCAATCTTCTTGTGATTCCAGGATATCCATAATTAGCGAAACCAACCCATGCTAAGATCTGTTGTGGAGCCCAACCATAAGGATAATCCCATTGTCTACTTGGTCTATCTAATGAAATTTCACCTCTAGATTTTTCAGTACCTGATGCTAAACCACCAAGTTCTTCAAATAATGATAATGATTTAGTTAATTTCAAAGCTTGTTCTTGAGATGCATGACCTGCCCATAATGCCCAAAAGCAAGTTGCTGATTCATATTGTGATTGTAATTTCAACTTGATATTATAATCAAAGTATAATCCCTTTTCTTCATTCCATAAATACTTATTGATTCTCGCTTTTCTCAATTCAGCTTTATCAAACCATGTTGTAGATGTTTCAAATGTGCCATCATGGGATTCAAATTCATCATTGAAATAATCTCTAATGACTCGTGCGATATCAATTTCATATTTGTATAACAATGAATTCAAGTCAATGGTGACAAGATTAGAACAGATACCTTCTAATCTATAACTGGTATCATGACCACTTTCACGAACAGCACGATCATGTGTGAAATAATCATCTAATGCTGGTTCTTTAATTTCTCCACTACTATAACGATCTCTGAATTCTTCAATTGAAACATCATATTTCAATGCATATGGTCCTAAAACACTATCAAAATGACTTGGTTCTGTTTCAGGTGGGATACCAACACCATCTGGATGATAACATGATAGCCCTGTTGTTTTATCAAATCTTGGATTGGCCATCCAAACGTTATAATATTCCTTAATGGCTGATTTAATGGCTCTTTTCAACAAATCAAAAGCTTCAGCGTTTTTTTCACCACCCATTTGTTCAAAGACTTTAAAAGCCATATCCGTTAAAAAAGGTGGTTGAGATCTTGATAAATAATATGATCTGTTTGCATTCAAGATCTTACCATAATGATCAATCTCAAAAATGAAATGTTCAACCATACCTCTTGCCAATTCAACTTTATTATTAATCAATAAACCTAATGATTCCATGTATGAATCCCAACCATACAGTTCATTGAATCTACCACCTGGAACCACATACGGGAAGCTCACTAATGTGTCTTCACCAGAGACAGGGTCAAAAATATGTTCCATGGCCAATGCTAATAAACCAGGCTTTTGATTGATGGATTTAACATATTCAGGGGTTATATCTTGTGGTAAATATTCAACTTCCAGATGAGTGTCTGGCTGTTCCTGGGAAATCTTTACAAAGAATTCATATTGCTCTGGACAATCATATGGAATGTAAATTCTTGGGTTTGATACAATTTTGGTGTCTTGAGCAAACGTACCAATACTTGAAGAATCCAATTTTCTTGTTAAATTTTTCCAGAATTGAGTTGAAATCAATCTTGATAATCTATCAACTGGATTTTCATTCAATCTTGCTTCATCTAAAATCATTTGATTTCTACCAAATCTTTTGGCAATTGTTAATTCTTGTAGTAAGTTTGATAACATATAAGTACCTCTAATATCCTTTTGTTTATAACCATTGGAGTTCATGGTACCCAATTTCAAAACTTTTGGACCAGTGTCTTCAATTGTGATTTGAAAATTCCGATCGGTATCTTCACTTTCTAGTAACTCCTTCAATGTTGAATCAATATCACTAATGAAGAATCTTTGACCTCTTGTATTTCCTGTATTCAACCCGGTTTCATCTTGTGAAGCCCTTCTCTTGATCGCTGATTTGAACTCATTTCTGAACTCATTGTTCAACAGACTCTTATTGTCCACATAACTCATTGTTCTTGTCTTATTGAATTTAGAACCTTTTGGTAGTTTTGACGGATCTGTCTGAGGACCATAATAGACGTCTGCTTGACTAAACGGGTCGAACTCCTCCAATGATGAAGTACGGCGTCTGTGGCCTTTTCTGGACTGGTTCATTGTGAACTCTGTGGTTATTTCGTCAGTCATTTTTGATCAGAGTGACTGTGCTGCTGGAATTGATGTATGGACTAGAGGATTTGCCGCCTTCAGGTGATCTTGACAGCAGGCTAAAAATAGATAAGGTCCAGTAAGAAATGGGCCTTGTTGGTGACAATTGAGACTGGAATCTGCTGGTTCTCGAATCAGTGTTATAAAATGGAGAGTGCTGAAAACAGCTGATGGAGTGAAAAAATCGTTGTTTTGAAGATGGTATAAAAAGTTACAGAATTTCATAAAAGTGGAGAACATCTGACAACTGATCATTCAGCGGAATACCCTTTAAAGTCATGTGATAAGCTATTACAACACGTGATTGATAGACGGAATACGAAATATTTACCGGATCTAATTTTTTTCGTGTTTTCGTTTTGGAAATCGAAAAATTCCATGATTTCAAGAAACACTAAAATTGAAATTACACTAAATCAAGAGATCTATAGATAATGTCTGAAGCAAAAGATACCAAACCAGTTGAATCTGTGAAAGAAGGAGTTGCTGCTACTCCAGCAGCAGCTGCCAAACCACCAACCTCTGATGTTTTTGCTATGTTTGGTGGCGCATCCAAAAAGAAAGAAGAAGCTAAAGCTGAAAAGGATGAAGAAGAATCCAAGAAAGAAGACAAAAAAGCTAATGCTGATGATGAAGACAAAGCTGAAGAAGAAGAAGCTGATGTTCATTTTGAACCTTTAGTCAAATTAGACAAAGTTGATGTTAAAACCAACGAAGAAGAAGAAGAAGTTTTATTCAAAGTTAGAGCTAAATTATTTAAATTCCATGCCGACACCAAAGAATGGAAAGAAAGAGGTACTGGTGATGTCAAATTTTTACAGCATAAAGAAAACAAGAAGGTCAGACTTTTGATGAGAAGAGACAAGACCTTGAAAATCTGCGCAAACCATTTCATTGCTCCAGAATACGAATTGAAACCAAATGTCGGTTCTGACAGATCATGGGTTTACAACGTCACTGCTGATATCTCTGAAGGTGAAGCAGAAGCACAAACTTTAGCCATCAGATTCGGTAACAAAGAAAACGCTGATAAATTCAAGGAAGAATTCGAAAAGGCTCAAGAATTCAACAAGAAGAAATAATTAGGCATTTAATCAACGGATAAAGTATGAATTTATTGTACAATGTATTTTGATATATGATGTGCGATGTAGTGTTCCTCTCGTCGTTTAAGATACATTTTGGTGGTATTAGTTAAGCTCTCTTTTTTTCATATATCCTTCTTTTGCTCATTTGTCATACGATTTGACTGGTTGTAGCTATACTTGATCAATATCCAAGCCATATGATATGGTTTCAAGTCAGGCCATAGTGTATCCATCAGTTCAATCATCACATTCTTTGAGCACACTTGCCATAGTAAGAAATCACTCAACCTACTGACACCAGATGTTCTTATCAATAAATCCAATGGAGGTTGACCACCAGTCAATAAGTTATCTTCGATCATCTTTTCATTGATCTCACTTATGGAATCCAAATGATCCACTTTTTTGACTATTCTCTTCAATGAATGCATTATCTCATATCTTGAAGTGTACGGGAAACAAACATTCAGTATAGCTCTCTTATTATTTTTCGTTATCTCTTCAACATCATGTAGCACTTTCAAAACATCCTTAGGCAAGAGTGACTTATCACCCAGTATCTTGATCCTGATACCGTATTTCTCACACAGCTCTCCATTCTCTACCAATTGCATGAATCTCGTTTTAGCCAGTTCCATCAGCCAATCAATTTCCGATTTGTTTCTGTTGAAGTTCTCTATGCTGAAGGCGAACACTGTGGCAGACTGCACACCGCACTCGTAGCAAATCTCCAAGATCTCGGCCATGCTCTCAAACCCGGCGTTGTGGCCTTCCTTCAGCTCGATGTGTTTCTTTTTAGCGTATCGTCTGTTTCCATCCATGATAAAAGCGACATGCTTAGGCACTGGACCTGTCTGGATTATGCGACCAAAGAGAGTTTTTGCAGTCGACAAGACACCGTCATAGCCAGGAAAGTTCTCGATCCAGTTAAGCATGCTGGGTTCCTGAAATAGTGCCAGATGTATGTACTTGAATCTACCAATTCTCGGTTTCAGCCAGCGAATCGAAATCAAAAATCATGCTGTCAGCAAGAAAAGAGATGATTTTTTTAATAGGCCTTTCCGAGACAACTTTTCGCTTTCGAATAATTACTTCAAGAGCTTTGAAACTACACATCCCAAACCGTTTAAAAAGAACTCCAGTTTGTACGACCACTCACTCACTAAATCGTTGCAAATCCATGCTCAGACAAACAACAAGACACTCACTCAAGCTACTACGGAGACAATCCCTCCAGAGAGCGGGCTCCTCGTGGGCCACTGCTATTGAGACTGCTGCCAGACTAGTGACACCTTCTGCTATCCTTAAGGACCCAATCTCATTAGTCAGTCACGAAATGTCCCAACTGGCCAACAACATTGGTTCCTTGATTGGCTCAGGACACCCTACTTTGAACAGAATAAGTGCTTACTATTTCGAAAGTCAGGGTAAGAAGATTAGACCTCTAATCGTGCTACTTTTGAGTAGGGCATTGAGTGAAATCCCAATTGAACAGAGAAATAGGATCACTATTGATGATTTGGACATCCCGGAACAACCAGTGTACGCAGGCACCAAATCGCTGAGTGCAGTCTTGAAAGACCCAGTTGGTCCTTTATCTCCATTGAAGATCCTCCATGGCATCAATCCAAGACTGATTTTAGACCCATTATCAAAACCTCATGAAGATTTACCAGAGTTTGACACCAAAAGAGGGATCTTACCAAAACAGAGAAGGTTAGCTGAAATCGTAGAGATGATACACACCGCTTCATTGCTACATGACGATGTTATTGATAACTCCGATTCAAGACGTAATAGACCAAGTGGTAATGCTGCTTTCAATAACAAAATGGCCGTTCTAGCTGGTGATTTCCTGTTGGGTAGAGCTTCAGTTTCAATTTCTAGATTAAGAAACCCAGAAGTGATTGAACTTATCTCCACATCAATTGCCAATCTAGTTGAAGGTGAGTTCATGCAATTGAAGAACACTGTCTTCCAACCAAATGAAGATTTCATTGAAGATGATACTAAGAGAATCCCAAATCCAACAGGTAAAGTCCCAACTGCTGTTCATGAATACAGTGTCCAAGAGCCGCAGAATTTCACTCATCAAGATAACGTTGATGCTGCATTTGAATATTACACTCACAAGACCTATCTAAAGACTGCTGCATTATTATCAAAGTCTTGTCGTTCTGCAGCTATTTTGAGTGGTGCCCAAGAAAACGTCATAGAGAACTGTTATGAGTTTGGTAGAAACATCGGGCTTTGTTTCCAACTAGTTGATGATATTTTGGATTACACACAGACATCTGAACAATTGGGGAAACCGGGTATGGCTGATCTTCAGTTGGGTCTTGCTACTGCTCCAGTGTTGTTTGCTTGGAAGGAGAACCCAGCCTTAGGAAAGGTTATTGCACGTAAATTCAAGAATAAAGGTGATGTTGAGCTTGCAGTGAGCGAGGTTTACAAGCACAGGGGTCTTGAGCAGACCAAAGCTTTAGCAGAAGAATATTGTCAGAAGGCTTTAAATAACCTCAGAGACGTTCTCCCAGAAAGTGATAGCAGAAGTGCACTCGAATTCCTCACCAATGCCATCGTTACCCGTACCAAATAAGGCAACCAACTGTCAAACCGTCTCATTCGCGCTGATGATTGACACCCAGCATGGTCATTTTGACTACACGCTTTCTCTATGAAGCACCATAGATATGTATAGAGTTTTTAGCAATAATTATGCAGTTGTATATATAGGTTGGTTACCTGCAAGTATTCTGTCCGGTCCTAATAAATTATATGGTCTCGTAGGCGCCCGAACCGCATATTTCCATATATGAGATTTTTAGGGGCACAAGACTCAATCCTCACAACAAGGAATCCTGATACAGACATTCTTATCTCCAAAATAAACTCCCTGGTTACTACTATCTCCACACTTTACAGTATTCAGCAGCCTTGTTAAGCGCAACACTTTTGTGGCCCGCAACGAAGGAGGAAAAAAAGCCAAAAACAAAACAAAAAGCAGATAAAGAAGAATTCCCTTTATCAACAACCTTCACAACAACTCACACTTCCACGCGTCACAGTCCAGCTTCACAACTCCACTCACTATGCAGCAGAAGTTTGACTCAGCCACTGCATCGTTCTCCGTAGAGGACGACGAGAGCAGCAGCATTGTCATCAACAGATCAGGCTCTCAAGTCAACGAAATCGTGGTTCCAAAACACCAACAGAAGCTCCTAAGAGCCGTTGATGATGAAGATGACACATCCATCATGATGACTTTCCACAACACAAAGCCATCTCCATTGATTATTGTATTGACCATAATCTCCTCCATCTCTGGTTTCATGTTCGGTTATGACACTGGTTATATTTCATCCGCTTTAGTCGCCATTGGCACTGATTTAGATGGTTCTATTTTAAGTTATGGTCAAAAAGAAATGATTACTGCTGCCACTTCTTTAGGTGCTTTAATCACTGCCACTATGGCTGGTCTTTTGGCGGATGCTTTTGGTAGAAAACCAATTATCATGTTTTCGAATGTCTTGTTCTTGATTGGTACTGCTATGCAATGTGCAGCTAATACTTATTGGGTTATGGTAATTGGTAGATTGGTGATGGGTTTCGGTATTGGTATTGGTTCTTTAGTCTCACCGTTATTCATTTCAGAAATCTCTCCATCAAGATTCAGGGGCCGTTTAACCGTTATCAACTGTTTATGTATCACTGGTGGTCAATTAGTTGCCTATGGTTGCGGTGCTGGGTTAACGCATGTTAACAACGGTTGGAGAATCTTAGTTGGTTTATCATTAATTCCAGCTGGTACTCAATTTATTGTTTTCTTCTGGTTACCAGATACTCCAAGGTTTTACATCATGAAAGGTAAATTAGAAAGAGCTGAACAAGTCTTAGCAAGAACACATTTGGGAGCCACTGCTGATTTGATCCATGATAAAGTTGATGAATTATCAAGATTGAACAACTCTATTCCAGGTAAAAATGTCTTTGAAAGAACTTTCTATGCTATCAAGGAACTTCATGTTGTCCCATCCAACTTTAGAGCTTTAGTCATTGCTTGTGGTTTACAAGGTATTCAACAATTCACTGGTTTCAACTCGTTAATGTATTTCAGTTCTACTATCTTTGAAACAGTTGGTTTTGAAAATTCAACAGGAGTTTCAATTATTATTGCTGGAACTAATTTCGTTTTCACTGTTATTGCATTCTTCGCCATTGATAAAATCGGTAGAAGATTGATTTTATTATTAGCTATTCCAGGTATGATGATCTCATTAGTCTTATGCGCTATTGCCTTCCATTTCATGGGTATCAAATTCGACGGTAGTGATGCTGTCATTGCATCTACTGGTATTTCAGGTTGGGGTATTTTGATCATTGTTGGTATGATCTTATTTGTTGCTTCATACGCTGTTGGTATTGGTAACGTTCCATGGCAACAATCTGAATTGTTCCCTCAAAACGTTCGTGGTATTGGTACCTCATTTGCTACTGCTACTAACTGGGCCGGTTCATTAGTTATTTCATCCACTTTCTTAACTATGTTAGAGAACATTACCCCTCCAGGTACGTTTGGTTTATTCGCTGCTTTGACAGCTATTGCTTGGGTCTTTGTTTGGTTCTGCTACCCAGAACTTTCTGGTCTAGAGCTAGAGGAAACTCAACAGATCTTAACTGGTGGTTTCAACATCAAAGCTTCAAAAATTTTAGCTAAGAAGAGAAAACAACAACATCATCAATTTGATGTTGAAGCTCATGTTAAAGCATCACAAGAAATTATTGAACACAACAATGGCCAACCATCATCCAATTAATGTTTCCATGATATATTTATCGTTATATTAAACACTTCTGTTGTCATTATTGTGTTTTTATCATATAGTTATAGAGAATTTAGTTACTAGTTTCGTCTAATTTATTTAATGTTATAAATGTTTTTATAATGTAGATATAGCCATACGCCATGCATTAATCATTACACATCGACATCAACATCAGATATGGATTTTGTTTTTCTGGCGTGATTTTTGAAATCATGATCACTTAACGATTTGTTTTTCTTTGTGAATATATTCGATATTGAATTGCTATGTCCATTCTTTCTCAGTTTAAAAAGCCAGTTGTTCTTACCATCTTTTTTCAGTCTATTTTGATTGCTGTTATTGGTCTGATAATACTCTGGTATCTCAAAGTCATCATTTGACACGTATACAGAATACCTGAGTCGTTGATCGTTGATTTCCACTTCTTTCTGAAATTCATCCCCAGATTTCAAGGAGACAAAACTTTCATCTTGCGTCCATCCGATTGGGGATGAAATTAGTTCGAAAGGTGTGTTATTCATGGATGGGTCTCTCGAATGCGTTGGCGTGTGGTTCTTTAGTGACGTGAAGTAGGATGCAGGTATTGGCAGTGGTTGAGGAGTGTGTTTGGGCTGGTCCTGATTTTTCTTGACTGGGGTGGCCGACCTCCAGAGTTCTTCATCGATTCCAAGCGTTTCCAGTAGTTTTGGCTCGTGATCTTCCGCATCGTCGTTGTCCATACTGTGCGTCTCAATCACCATCATCAAAAAATCCTCATTCAAATATTTTAATAGTAGAATCTTATAAATTTCACTAAGACGTAACTAAAATCAAAACAAACACGCGATGACGAAATGGTAAAAATAAAACTACCAAACAACGTGACATTCGCGGGTCTAATATATATTGTACTGATGACAACGGAACAATAGACGTATTACAAAATAAAACACCAGCCGTTTTTGACACAATTTGCAATTGAACTCACAGTGCTTTCTTAATGGAGGGTGTCATACTGAACATTGTTGGATCCATTCCCAGATGCACGAGGATATGGACCGGATTGATCCTTCTGGCGTCCTTCTTAGTCAGTGCGAATGCGATAAACAGCGTGGATTTGGTGTTTGTCAGCTCCTTCTATGTAAAGAGAGAATATTGGAGGATACTTACCTCGTTCATATACTTCGGGCCATTTGATATAAATCTACTGAATTGGTTGATTCACATCTCACAACATTCAAGCTCTGTGGAATCCTCATTTTTCAAAACGAAAGACTATCTATGGTTCATGTTCCTCAACATGGTGCTCATTTTGCTCTATTCACATTACATTGAGAGCTCTTATTTTCTTGGTCCCGAGTTTGTTGTCAGTACCATATACTACTGGTGTCGCAAGAACCCTGATATCACTATGAGTCTATATTTTGGTCTGATAAATTTCAAGGCCCAGAATTACCCAATATCAATCATATTCTTTGGTTTGTTGAGAAAGGGGTTCTCTAAGGAGCTACTGACCGAACTTGGTGGATTATTCGCTGGTCATTTCATGTTCTATTTTGAGGATGTCTTCTCCAAACTATTTGGATTCAATCCACTGCTACCTCCATGGGAATATCTCGAGGATAGAAGACCACAGGTGAACTACGATGCTGAAACAAATGATGCTATTAATAATGACAATGATGTAAATGCTCTAAATGATGCTGCCGATTGAATACCTTGAATGCCTTGAATTAAGGTGACTCTTGCTTTACTGTTACTTGTTCTGTTTCATAATCAATACCATACAGTTCATAGAATTCTTTGCCTGGGTCCTCTGTAGCACTTTCGGATTCCAAGACTCTGGTCAGTTTCTTGTCTTCTTCTTTTAATTCACCGATTGCACTTCGCAGAAAATGAACTGTTTTCATATCGAGTTTACTCATATCCTTGAAGATCTTGAATTTCTGCAACTCTGTGACATGCTTTTCAATCTCTTGTTGAAATTGAACGAGGTTTGAATTCTCTAATATGGCCTTACACCTCCCGATGTATTGAAGTGGGTTCTTGTTCGTCTTAGATTTGAAGCTGGGTCTTCTCATATAAGTGGGTTTGGATTTTTCAATAGACAGCTTTGCATTCTTAAGTAGGACTGTTTGATTTGGATTGCATCGTTTCTTTTTGGGTATGCTCTGATACCTAGAGGTCACTTCTTGTCTTGAAGCTGCTGAGATGTTGATGATCGGGATGTCAACAGGTTCCGGTCCTCTGACCGCACGGGAACGGGTAATTCTCATTTCGAGTTGTGAGTTCTTGTGACTGGGGAGCGAAATAGCACTGAAATAGTAATACCGAGATTGATTCATAGCGAAAAAAAAGTTTATGCCATAGTGCCCGGACCAAGGACCTGACCATACAAAATGGCAGATACCCGTTTCACACCATAGCTTTCACCGGAAAAGTCACCACCACAAGAACTGCATCATCAGATTTGGTAATAGGAATCCATAATGTCGATGACCATAAAAATCAACGTGCAGAAACCATGTTCGCTTACTGTTTGAATATTGATCTAGACTTAACAGCTTTCCAGTTTACTTAAATAGAGTGAAATGCAATTTTAACACAATGAGAAAGGTGACATAATGAACAGCCCGTAGGTATTTATACAATGGAAAGCCATCTTATTGCCTTTCTGATTCAAATATGTTGGCGATTTTACAACAATGGCAGACTACCTTATGTTCTACAATGCGAAAAAAAAGTTTACACGATGAATCGTTTGATAAATAGTACATAACATATATTGAATAAATAGTAGTAAAGCAGATCAGTTAGACGACAGGGAACACAATTATGCCCACCAAAACAAAGAACGACATAATTTTTGAACTTAAAGGAAAATGCAGGAAAAGACTAGTGTATAAGTCAGTTGAATATCTATAATTCATCTCTAACATCTTCAATTTTACCTTCGTGTTCCGAGATATCAGAGTCTTTAATACCTCTGTAAATAGAAGAATGCCATCCTTTAGCTTTTTCGAACCCATTCTTGGCCGATTGATAGTTGTCAAAGACTTGATACATCTTGTCACGAGAAGTAGTAACAAATGGACCATGTTGGACGACTTGTTGGTCAAGGACTGGTCCACCGATTAAAACAAATCTTGAAGAACCGTATTGATCTTCAGGAACTTTACCAGCGACGGAATCACCGTCTCTGTTAAAGAATGTAACTTGAAATTCATCTAATTTGGTACCAGAAACCTCTAAACCACCTTCTAACAAATATAGGAAAACGTTGTAATTTTCTGGGAATTTTTGAGTGAACTCACCTCCTGCTTTGATTTCAAAATCATAATAATCGACAGCAACTTTAGCTAGATCTTGGGCGGACTTGACGCCATAACTTTCACCAGCAATGACCTTTACAGTGACTTTATCATTTGGTTTCGCCACTGGAATTTCAGCGGCTCTCAAGTCTCTATATTCAGGTTGAATTTCTTTCATATTTTCAGGTAAGTCAACCCACAGTTGCATACCTGTGACAGGACGTTTATCTTCACTTTGAATTGGCATTTCAGCATGGACAATACCTTTACCAGCAGTCATGAATTGTAAATCACCAGGTCTCAAAACACCTTTTGAACCAGTAAAATCCTCATGGGCAATCATACCTTCGAGCAAGTATGTGACAGTGGAAAAACCGTGATGTGGATGATCTGGGAAACCAGCAGAAGGATCAACGCTGAAATGGTCCAACATTAGAAAAGGAGAGAAGTAACGTTGCTTCATAGTACCGATGGATCTTCTGACATGGGCACCGACGCCTTCTTCCTGTGCGATGGCAGTGAAGTACTTGAGGATGGTTCTTGGGGACACCATGTTGTTGGAGTTGCTTGATTGGGTCAGTTTGTACGTGCTTAGTGCTTAGTGCTTAGTGTGTGTATACGAGTAGCGGGCCTGTAATAGGTATGGATACTCTTTGTGTCAGAAAAACAAGCTTTCGATCCAAGTTGGAGCAGATGCGCTTCTTTTATACCTGTCCTCAGCAACAGTCAGTAATACTTTAGTAATTTTGCTGTCATGATGATGTTTCCCATAGTCAAGAAGAGCTTTCGCGATATCTGCTCGGATTTATAATGTTTAGTCAAAGGAATTGCCGTATGGAAATGGCAGAGACCCTTTGCTTTGTAATGGGGGCAAACGAATCAATGATATTCGTTTGTTTATAAATCTTAAGTCAGGATTAGCAGGTTCTTGTATCAGAATTCTTCATATGGAAAAGAAGATTCCAGAAGGTAGAGCCTGATTTTGCGGAGCCGTTTGAATCGCAAACGAATCAGAGCCTTGTTGTGCCACGCCAGAATATCATCACCAGTTGGATGTTGGATGGGTGGGTCCGATCCTGTGCTTGCAACTTGCTAGTTGCTGAAAGAGAAAAGTGGGTCTCGTTGACATCAAAGGATCTCCTTGACAAACATGCTATACTATGGCCGCATTGGGGACAAAATTGAGCCACCTGGGACCCTTGATATGGTCAGGTTACGCACTGGTGGTGGTCCACTTATACATCGGATGAGCCAAAAATGCATATCGGGTGTTAAATTCAAGAAATTCACCTGCTGCTTTAATGATGAGTCAGTGCCAATATGCAACGTGAACTTACTAGTTACTACACCTGAAGTATATAAAAGGGTGTGTGTTATCCTTCTCTTCAACCAATCCATTTAGCAATACAAATAGAAACGAATTCACCTCACTCATGTCAGCATCACCTTATAGAGCCCTGACTAGAAATCTATCCACTTTCAAAAGATCAGTTTCCAAATCGGAACTCATTCAACTCCCTAATGGCCTAAAATATCTACAACCTACTGGTATCTTCATCAACAATGAGTTTTTCCAGACAGACAAGACAGTTGAAGTTGAGAACCCATCAACTAATGATGTGATCACCAAGGTCTCAATTGCCAATTTTGATGACGTTGATTACGCAGTCGAATCAGCAGAAAAGGCATTTAATGATCATTGGGGTACTAGTGATCCAAGATATCGAGCAAAGTTATTGCATAAGATTGCTGATAAAATTGAAGAACAAAAAGACTTAATCACATCAATTGAATCTTTTGATAATGGTAAAACTTTAGCATTAGCAGGCGCAGATGTTGACCTAACCATTGATTATTTCAGATCTACTGCTGGATTTGCTGATAAATTGGATGGTAGAAGTTTATCTAATTTACATGATGATTATGTCAATTATACCTCAAGAGAACCAGTTGGTGTTGTCGCTGGTTTGATTCCATGGAATTTCCCATTGTTAATGTTGAGTTGGAAATTAGCACCTGCTTTAGCTACTGGTAATACCACTATCTTGAAACCTGCAAGTGCTACTCCATTGAATGCGTTAATCTTTGCTCAAATTTGTAAAGATGTTGGTTTCCCTGATGGTGTTGTTAATATTCTTCCTGGTTCAGGATCTGTTTGTGGTGAAGCAATTCTAAAACATCCAAAAATCAGAAAGGTTGCCTTTACTGGCTCGACTGAAGTTGGTAAGAATGTTATGGTCAAAGCTGCTCAATCCAATTTGAAAAAAGTCAGTTTAGAATTAGGTGGTAAATCACCAAACATCGTGTTTGATGATTGTGATGTTTCAAAGACATTAAATAACTTGGTCAATGGTATATTTGCTAATGCTGGTCAAATTTGTTCATCAGGTTCAAGAATTTACGTTCAAGATACCATTTATGATAAGTTCATTCAACAATTCAAAGAACATATTGAGAATAATATCAAGGTTGGTGATCCATTTAACTCGGAAAACTTTCAAGGTGCTATCACTAATAAACAACAGTTTGATACTATTTTGAAATATATTAATATCGGTAAGGAAAGTAGTGCTAAACTACTAACTGGTGGTAACAGGATTGGTACAAAGGGTTATTTTATTGAACCTACTGTATTTTATGATGTCGATCAAGATGCGCAAATCTTGAAAGAAGAGATTTTTGGTCCAGTGGCTGTTATTTCCAAGTTCTCAACAATTGATGAAGTCGTTCAGAAGGCCAATAATTCAGAATATGGTTTGGGTGCTGGTATTCAAACTACAAACATCAACAACGCTTTGAAAGTTGCCAAAAGATTAAAGGCCGGTACTGTTTGGGTTAACACTTACAATGATTTCGATCCGAATGTTCCATTTGGTGGTTTCAAACAAAGTGGGTTTGGTAGAGAAATGGGACAGGAAGCTTTGGATAACTACACTCAAGTCAAATCAGTCAGAATCAAACTGAATTGAGTGTGGGTGTACTATATATATTTTATGCATAGGTATCAACAACGTATTGGAATAGTTTCGTAGCCAATGTCTTATCATTCGGAATACCGTATTCGATACCGGTTTTCAGTAATGTCAAATTTTCATCCTCTTTACCTTCGTATACTATTTCTTTGACGGTTCGGATATCGAGCCAAACGGCATCCTCCAACTCTAAATCATGAGTCAAATCTAAACTACTGGTATCATCGACGGTCGCAACACAGCCCACCATGATGTTTACAGGATATGGCCATGGCTGTGAACGAACAATATCAACATGAGATACCTGAAGGCCCGATTCTTCCCAAACTTCTCTCTTCACAGCATTTTCAATTGTTTCACCAGGTTCAATAAACCCAGCGATATGAGTGTACATACCTTTTGGAAATTTGGGCAATCTAGTAAGTAAAACTTTATCCTTACTTGAATTGATGACACATGAAATTAAGACAGGGTCCAATCTTGGAAACGATGCATTGGAAACTGGTGCTGATCTGACTGGACAGCTTTGTTCAGGCTTAGAAGTACATTGTAATTCAGAACCGGCGTGGATTGGAATAGTTTTGGAACCACATCCTTTACAGTGTGATGTTGATTTTATCCAATCTAGGTACATTTTGGCTTGAGCAAATACATTTGATTCGTAGTAATTGAGATGTTTGTTTACCAATTCTCTAGTTTCTAACGGTTTAACGTTTTCCTGGTTTAGGACTTTGGTCTGAAGTGTTTTGTGATTGGTTATTTCAATTGCATAATATGGAGTACCTGTATACTCTTTGTATTTAAAAGGTGAGAAATATCTTTGATCCAAACCTAGGAAATGAATGACTGGTGATTTGATCAATTCTTTGGAGTTGCAGTTATTGTACTTTATCCAATCATCAATGAGATCTCTGTTTTGAGTACCGACAGTGGAGTAGTCTAGGGTGAATAGCTTATTCTCCTGAGTGTCAACAATCGGTTCTAGATTGTTGAAGAAGATGAACTTTGAATGCGGTGATGTGATTGAATTAGCAACGAATACCGGGTCTGTTCTTAAGAACGAGTGTCTGTTTAATGAGTTCGTGCCAAAGTAGATGTCGCTGTTTTTAGAACCCCGACTCAGGAAACGTCTCACTACCTGGAACTTATTCATCCTGGTGGGGTTGATAGGCAGTGTTTGCGGTTGGCAGGAACTGAACTGAACTGGAACAATTGAGGTGTGTTAAAGTATTTAATGCTGTTGGAATTTTCACATTTGCGGAGAAGAAAACATCACCGAATTCTAATTACACTCTCCACCGCAGAATGTTCAGTATACACTCATTGATTGAAACAAATCACCTTTTACTCCGCCACAAGCATCACTATTTAAAGAACAATGACTGGGATTATTGAGGACAAAGAAGCATTCACAACGGCACCATGGAAGGCTCCACCAAGATGGGGGTTGATTACTGTTATTTGGTTGTCTAGCTCTGACTTTCTTTCCATTACTAAACTTCAAGAAGGAGACTGAAGCTGAACATGGATTGATTTGTCCTGTCGGTGATACTATCCGTCCTAGTGCTTTCATTCAAGATAACTCCACCGTAGACTCCGTCCCGAGATACGGGAACTTGCAATCTCGAGACTTTCCCACGCTGTGAATATTCCAACTGTCACCAGGGACGATCTTGCTTCTCCTGAGGATGACCCAGAATCTTGGAAGGGATTTACTGAATTCCATGACTACCTGGAGAAAGAATTCTCTGTTCTTTATAAGACGTTGAAAGTTGAGAAGGTCAATACGTATGGCCTGCTTTACACATGGGAGGGTTCAACCCCAGGCTTGAAGGCATTGTTACTTACTGGTCACTTTGACGTTGTTCCTGTTGGTGAAGGGACTGAAGACAAATGGATATATGACCCCTTCATTGGATACTTCGATGGTAGAATATCTGGGGTAGAGGTTCATCAGCCTGTAAAAGTTTGGTTATTGCGACCTTACATGGTATCGAAAAATTAATCATTGATGGTGTTGAGCCTAAAAGAACTATCATTATAGCATTTCGTTTTGATGAAGAGATCGGTGGTCCTTACGGTGCTACTGGTGAAGTCTTACTTGAATGGTATGGTGAGGATTCAATATATTCACTAATTGATGAAGGTGGAAGTGCCATTACCACAACTGATGGCAGAGTGTTTGCACTACCTTCAGTCGGTGAAAAGGGTTCCTTGACATTGAAGATTTCTTTGAAAACACCAGAAGGTCAATCTTCAGTTCCACCTGATCATACCAGCGTTGGATTGGTCGTGATCAATCAGATCGAACGAAAGCAATCCATTTGAACCTATCCCAGGTTCCAACTCTGAAATTCCTTCAATGCGTTGCAAAGCATACAGATGAATTCGATCAACCTTTGAAATAAACATCTTGAGGGCCATCTATGATAAGTTCGCTCACTCAAGAGTCATCGAATATCTAAACTCAATCAAGGCATACAAATCCCTGGCCAGAACAACTCAGGCAGTTGATATGATTCAGGGTGGTGTTAAATCAAACGCTTTGCCAGAATTCACTGAAATTGTTATTAATCACCGTATCAGCGTTGAATCATCTCTGGACTTCATGGTAAACAAGATCCTCGAAGACATCAAAACAGTTGCAAATGATTACAATTTAGGTGTAGATCATAATGATGATGAGGTCTTACCATCCACACCAGCTGGTTTCTTCAATGTGACAATCTCGTCGTCTTTGGATCCAGCATCTGTCACTCCAACCATTGGCACAAATTGGGAAATTTTTGCTGGTTCCATCAAGCATTTCATTGAAGATTACATTTATCCAAATTTAACTGAACCAGCTATCGTTGTTGCAAACTTGAATACTGGTAACTTTGATACTAACAAGTACTTACAATTGACTAACCATATCTACATTGAATGGAATTCTAAATGATGGTACACACAGTGTCAATGAACATACCACGGTCAACAATCAATTGTACTTGACTGCTAAAACCAATAAAGAATCATCAAATCTTTGGAGGTTACTCTAGAAATCTATTTACCTTCCCGTTGATTTTTCTCTTTATCTACTCGAAAACAAATATAATTCAAAGTCCATAACACATTCTTTAACTATAAGTATAAGATAATGCTCTTCAATTTTTATCTGATTCATCTGTTTCTGATAATCTCCTTGAAATCATCTTCAGCACGTTTGTAAACCGAGCTGGTCTTATTCTCATTAAATGAACCAAGAATTATAAATATAGATTTTTCAAGCTCTTCATAATCTTTTCTAAATGCTTCTAAAATCTGCCCTTTCAACGTAATAGTGTCTTCATAGTCTTCATGAATTGACGTCTCTGTGTCACTCCAATTATCAGTAATATTCAATTCAAATTGTATTTCTTCTTTGATAATCTCAACAACGTTCTGTTGTCGTTTTTCATTCTTCTTACCATTATCTAAGCTGACACTCATACCAAAGTCAATCACTTTAATTAAAGGCATTCCAAAGTTTGATTTTGTCAAAATAAGATTTCTAGGCTTTAAATCTCCATGAATTACCTCTCTTAGATGCATAAACTTCACGTCATCTCTTATCTTTTCAGCCACTACCTTCTTGGCCACATCATCGAGTGTATTAGCATCTATAATAGGTTCAATAAATTCCATTTTCATGTACATCCCTTCTGCAAATAACTTATTGTTTAAGTTCTCATATTCTTTAATGTCTTTATCATCAAGAAGAACACCAACTTCATAAACTTCAGGAATGAAATCTGTCTTTGTTATACCATCATCTCTATACTTTAGATTGGTGTATGCATTCACTTCACTTGCAAAGAAGTAAAGTCCAAAACGTATACAATTCAATGGATTTAATTGAAACGATGTAGGAATATCCACTATCTTGTCAAATTCATATCCAAAGCAAAAATAACTATTCAATGGAGAAAATTCAATATATTCATTGGGATTTATTGGATACCTTGAGGGGTCTATAATTTTGACAATGAATGAATCCTTTTCGGATCTAAGTATTGTAACCTTCGAATAATCTCTATAAGGTGTTTCACCTTTGAGTGAGAGATGTTTATATCGGTCACTTTCAAAAAAGTTATCCACATCAGAAGTAAAGATAGTTTTGGGCCGATAATAATGGAATTGATCATTTGCAGAAGGTACTGGGGTATTGTTGTTCATACATTCTGGAATAGCAACTTCAATTTTCTTCATTTCTTCTGCAATTAATTCTTTAAAGATGGCGACATATTGACCACTTTTCCCTTCCTTTACTGCCTTCAAAGATTCTAAAGTATTTCGATCCATTGACTCTATTTGCATTGGATTAAATGTAGAAAACCTTTTCCATATTTCACGTTGCATTGCTCTTCTTATCTGATGTGTTTCATATTCTTGTGCTGTACTATTGATAATTATATCCATTGGGTTATTCATCATTAAATTATAGTGACATGAATCCAAATTTCTTAAATATGAAGGTTTATCGATCAAGGAAGACAACGTTTCAATGATACTTGATGTAATAAAAGATGAGTTGGTGGACTGAAATCCAAACACAGAGTTGTATGTAAGTGAAAATGTTAATTCATCAAAAACGTTCAAAGTAAAGGAACCAACATTGCTTCCCTTAGATCCAACTTTCCTCTTTCTAAGTAACTTGTTCCCATCAACCTTGGTAACTGCACCAATGTGGGATCCATTCATTCTGAAACGTAAAACCTCATTCTCGTTGACGAGAAACGAGTCAGTGGCGTGGCATGTAAGAGCTTGTTTCATGGTTTGATCTGTAATAGATAAACCAAAACGAATTAGCATGTCCAAAATTTTCCACTTGTCAATTTGTGTGGGTGGATCATCAAGCTCTTCCAGATGTATTCCCAAATCGTTGATTGATTTTTCAATAGTTTCTCGATTCAATGACAATATGGATTTATTATTTTCATTGTCAGGATTTATTATTATCCGAATAAATGAATTCAACAAACATAGAATACATCTCAAATGTTTAATATTTTTGACTTCAATGGTTGAAATAGGAACCAATTTCATATTCTTCCTGTCAAGTGGGTTGGTTTCATCAAACAATTCAGTTCTTATGGATATATCGGGGATTATCTGTTTAGTTGAAGCAAAGCAATCCATGATGATTTCATTGTTTTGATGTGGTTGAATATATTCACTTGTAAACACATTTATTTTTTCAGTGTCATCCAAATCAGCAGTTGATCTCTTGCTGTGATCAGATGCACTGTTTGGTTTGTTTGTGAGGATTTCTGGTGAAACGAATGACGCCATGTGGCTTCGCTTTTCAGGTTCAATGGTTGGCATGGGAAATTTTCCAATGAATTTCCAATCTCCAATAACTGTGCATGAACCCAACCCAGTCCATAGATCTTGTGTTAAGGATGTTCTTAGAAACGCTTCATTCTGGTCTGATGGTCTATCGGACTTTGGATTACCGATTGCACATGCAGGGTATCCACTCAATGCATCAACCTCGGGTTTCAATTGGACCTTTGGGTAATAAATTGCATTTTGAAAGTTCGTATTGCCATTTGGAGTGTAATTTGATTTTAAAAAGTGATAGCATGTTTTGTAAAACCTTAGTTCAAAACTTTCCCAGGACTCTTGAGTCAATGTTAAATCATTGACTGGTGAAAAACAAAAAAGTGATGATTTTGGATTTGTTCTTGGATTTGTGAGTTCGGCCTCATGAAGATACTCCTTGTCATAGTTTTTCATGTAATAATTGAAACCATTGATAAGATCCAGTTTATTCACCTTTGACAAATCTCTTTTTAGAGTAAGACGTTGTTGTAACCAGTAAAAGTTTAAAATTAATGGCCTGATAAATCCAAACAAATTGCCTCTTTTTCCAGTGGCTTTCGAAATCAGTGAACAGCATTGCCTTTTAATATCACGTTCTTTTTCAAGCGCCTCCTCTAGATCACCTCCAACGTCTTCAAACTCACATTCTGCAATGGCTATTTCATATAATTGGAATTCTGATAACGGTGTTTGTTCTAAATCGACAAAAACAATCTCACCTTTGTCAATAACACGAGACATTTGTTCAGAAAGTAAACACGAGGCATATTCTGGCTTCAACAACAAATCAACTCTGGACAATAGCTTCATAGTGAGGAACTCCAAATAATCACGAGCATCCAAACAAACCGAAATCAAGGAGTCTGGGACCGTTATACTATCAACTGCCGCCTTAAAGGCTTCAACATACTGCTCTTGGGACTCAAATGTAGTGATATCTGGAAGTGAATTGATGAGCTTCTCTAAAAGGGGATCCACATCATGTATTTGAAGGTTGAAGTTATCCTCATTTTCACGGAGCTCATGGACTTTGGTGTTGAATAAGTCGAAACCACCATCTTTCACTGCTTGGATGAGTTCGCAGAGCCGTTTGACAGCCTGCTTTGTCACAATTAGACGTTCAATGGCCATTTTTTGGGTTTTGATAATGGTAAGTCTCAACTCTTGCCTTTTTTCTCATATTAAATGCGTTTTCGATGCCATTGTTTCTCAGAATTATGACACAAAAACAAAATACCAAATCAAGGAATTTACTACTTCAAGTAATAATTGCGAACGTTTCGACCTCGGATAACAAAGATACTAGAGAATTACATAGGGAGCGGTTCACATTTCACATTTCCCATCCCATCATTGATGTATGATGAGTCTTTTGGCAGTTATTGGGGCCAAAAGGAGTGATTTGTTACAGACCGGGCCTAGTCAGTAGTGCCGTGAACATCAATCTTTCTTTGTGTCTTGATACTGGGGAGCACACATAAACTGAAGAACAATAACAACAAATGTCATCGAAATCGATTGAAGATTCGATCTCGAGATGTTCCTTTATCCAATGCCATTCTATATAGTTCTGTTTCAGAAAACCATTGTGCGCTTTGCTTATATGAAGTAGTGAGTAGCGTCTCGTCACGAGTAATCAATTTTTCACGACACGATGGATCTTTTGTTTCAGCTTAAAACTTTCAAAAGTTCATCAGATTCTGCAAATAGGAGATACAGTACCACACTTTTGAGTCACAACGTTGGAACCAAGTAGGTAACCCTCATAACCACCAATCTTTCGACTTTGCCCCAGCTTTTCAGTAGTTTGGAAATAAGACAGAACTAGTTTAGAGTCTCTACCTATTTCGCAAGGTTAGAGAGTCTTCCCCCTTGCGTAGAGAATGTTGATTGGTGTGGTCAAGGTTGCTCACAAGGGTCGATTAGGTTCCAGGAGCTGCCCTAATCAGTCCATGGAAATCATAACCAAAAGAAGTGAACCTTATTCCTTTGAGGTGTTGGCCTGACAATTCCTTAATCACTGTTGGCTGCCTCAGCAAGGGCCAAGAATCCTGCAGACAACTTTTGTTCATGAGCAGCGTAACTCCGAGTAGTGCAGCAACTGCTCAGGGTTCGTGCCACGGGTTAATCAACAGATATTACACTGTACACTTTCCACTGCCGTTTTCCGTCAGAATCCCATTCCTGGAATGTATGGACATTACCCAAACCGGAAATATGCCGATTAGGGTCATAAAAAGTCCCTGGAGCTTCGCGGAAAAAGGAAAGAACAGAAAAATTAAATTGAAAAAAAAGAAATGAAAAAAAGGAATTCAAAAGGAAAATCGTTAAGAGTAATTGAAAAGAACATCAACAAAATTTCAGAGCGATTTTTGAAAACGGAAGAAATTTCATTTTATTTTCGCTCTTACTTTCATATTATTTTCACCAACAACTAAAAATACCCATTTTATCCATTGCAAACTAATTAAACAATCACTTTCCTGCACATACTATATACTCATCCACTCAGCTCTTTTACATCCACAACTTCCAGAGCTATCATTTGTCACTTTGTTTTTTTTGCCTGTTTGTTTCATTTCGGTAATCGTTCTCAACGATCCTTGAAATAAATTAGTATAATATTGCCACGTCAGTCTCATATCAACAAACCACACACAGGAGAAGAGTACATATTCTTTTTACATCGTCATGACTTCACAGTTCAACAACAACGCTGAGAACAACGAACATATCTTTCAAGAAGAAAATCACCAGTTCAGACCAGTTTTTTTCGACACTTCCAAAAGAGTCATGTCACAATCCGCCACTAATACAAGTCAGGAGCCACCACACATCAAGCGTGCCAGACTCGACTCAACTGCTGGTGCCACTGCAACCACATCGAATGACACTGTCCAGCCCCTTGATGTGGTCCCAGATGAGTCATCCCGTGTCGACATGGAGGTTGCCTCCCCTTCCACCGATAACAGTGTTATGATGGACGTTGATTCTAATACCCTACCACCAGCCGTTAACCACGATGCTATGACCATCGATGCTGTTATTTCAGCTGTCGATAGCACAGAGAGCAACTACGAACAAACTTTCAAGCATCAAAATCATCCAAGTTTTGTTTCAACTCCTGGCTGTTCCACTCCAAGCATACCAGAGGAGAAAAGATCATCCAACAAATCACAGCATCATCATACCAACACATTAAGAAAGTCCATCACAAAGGCCAGAGTTAGAAAAAATAGGTCTAAATCCTTGCCAAATATCATATTTGCATCACAGACATCCGAACAGTTTTTCCAAAAATTGAATAAAGATGTTTCATATAAAAACAACAACAGATTTCAAACATCAGACTTATTACCGGTTCCATTACCGCCTGTTAATATTCAATCATTGAGAGAGATTGATTTGGCTGAAATTTTGAAGAATCCCCAATTAAGACACGATATTCTGTTTGATCCCCAATTACAATTCAGACCAAACCTTGACGGTGAAAGAGGCCGTAGAAAAAAGATCACTTATGAGAAATACTGGGATGGTGTTAAAGATGAAATTCAAGAGTTGTATTTGAATTCAAAACCTTTCAATGAGTTTTCTTCAAGATTACCAATTCTATTCACTACATTAAGAGAGATTTTGTTAAGTTTATTGCCATCAAAGGATAAACAGACAGTTTATGATATTTTGGATGTTGAATTAATCAACCAACAGTTGAACAAGAAGTCACTAGAATTTGTCTCGTTAGCTAATTGGTTATCTGGAATTTTCAAATCACATTGTGCTCCAATGAGAGACTCGTGGGTTGATGAGATGACGTCAAAGTTAACTGAAGCTGAATCAACTAAATCTGTTTCTAAATTGGTTGAAGGCTTAAGAATGATTTTCACCATCTTAGAAGCAATGAAATTAGACGTTGCTAATCATCAGATTAGAATCTTGAGACCTGTTTTGATTGAGACAGCAGTTGAATTTGAAAGAGACTACTTTATGCAAATGATTTCACGTTGTAAATTGGATATCTCAGATTCAGTTAACTGGTTCAAAGGTCATTTTGAAGAGTTACACAACAATGATTCATCAGTTACTCCACGTCAAGCAACCATTTCTGCTGTTTTGAGTTTACTATCATGTTCCAAAATGGTTTCAGAATTCCCATCATCATTGGCATTTGATCATTCAAGACTTATTGTTTTGAGAGCAAATGTTCGTCAATTAGTCTGCTTGCAAATCTGTTTAGTGTTATACCGTCAACTAGTAGCACAGAATAACACAGATAACCAAATCAAATCACAATTGCTGTCTAAGAAATCATTAAACAATTTAAAGAGAGAAATCATGGCCATTGTTACTGATGACGATGGAAACGTTAAATGGACGAGGAACATTGGTGCCATTGCATTACAGATTGTTCGTCGTTCTTCACTTGATGAATCAACGAGTCCTAAAGAGTCTCAAGTCAATTTTGCATTCAACTGGTTAATCAAACAAACGCAACCTTCATCCCAGGTCTATTCACTAATGGAGGCCAAGACTTTCAGTACCATTCGTGAGAAGATTGAAGAGTTGGAATCATCATCACCATCATCATCATCATCATCATCAAACCCATCCATCCTCCTAAACGCTTCACCAGTCAGAGATTTAACCAATCTAATTCCAGTTGCTGGTTCAGAAAATGCAATCAGTTCCAAAACTATTGATTCCAATGTTTCTGAAGATGAAGATGATATCAGTGGTGTCAGTTCCAGAATTGCTCTATTATGCAGATTCCATTGGAATGTTTTTGGTTCATACTATGCATGATTTTCCCATCATCCCACACATATACACACACAAAGTTGCTACACGATTATTACGATTACATTTTTCACCATTCTCAACCAATTTTTATCCTATTTTCCTTATTCTTATCATATTTCTTTTTGCTTATTCGGTGGTTTTTTACTTTTCTAATGTTCCTTATCGGTATTTGGTTTTATTCAATTATTTGAGATTTAATATAATTTGCATAAAGTTTTTTTTTTGGCTTTTTCAATCATTGAAAATACATAGTGGTTTTTGGTTTTGATATTCTGTAGTTTTTTAATATACCCCGGAACTCGATGCACCATCCATGTGGTCGGAACTACTCCACTTTCGCGGAGACTTTCGAAAAGTGTGGATAAAGTGATGGACGTTTTGTCGATCGATTGTTTATCGCCATTCTTTCTTAATTCTGTATTCCATTCTCTGTCCAACAACAACTGCAAAATGAGTGGATTGGGTGCTCAGTTCCTTAACTTCGTGAACAAATTGTGCGTGTGATTTGCTTGTCTTCTCCGTGATTCTATTTACTAACTGACTTCTCCATACAGGCAAAGTCAATATTACACCACACCTTATGATGAGTTGGTTGCCTTAGGTTTATGGGGCCGTATCAAACTGTATGACTGGACCTTAGAGCTATATGGCGTTGGTATTATTGCCTTGTTGGCTGTCCTATTCGTTGCTGGTGCTCAAAGAAATCAACAATTGGTTAACTCATTCTTCAATGCTATCAAGCCAGCATTAGAAGAGAATTTTTACCAAGTTGGTGTTAAGAAGGATCAATTATACATTAAAGATTCTCCTCAACATTTGACTGCTTATGCCACCGGTAGAATCAACATTGCTGGATTAACTGTTAAAGTTGATTTAGCTCCAAGACAAAACTTGTTCTTCCATATCGCTGAAACCATCTTATCTAATTTTTTTGAAAGCATTTCGCCTCCTGAAGACTTGGTTCATGTTATCATCACTCCTTCAAAAGACTCTAAAATCGGTAACTATGTCTTCTCAATTGTCAATAAGAATGGTATGAACAGGGAAAGAGATGCTCATTACTTTTTGTCCTTAACTAAAACTACTGAGTCTTCCACTTTACCAACTGAATTTGTCTTCATGAGTGAATCATCTGAATTAAACTCGTCATTAGTCTCTGAACAGTTATCCAAAATCTTGGCTAAATCAGCTAAGATTTTGAAGTACTTAACTATTAGTGATTTACCAACTGAAAAACCTTTATCTGTTACTGAAGCTCAATCTCACCCACAATTAGCATTAGCTTTAAAATTATCAACAGGTTCCAATGATTTGAACACTGCTAGAGAATTAATTGAACAGCTGATTGAATTGGCTGATAAAGTTTCAACTTTCCAGTTGAAATTAGATCAACAAAAGAAAATTAACAATGTTAGAACTGCTGAAATCCATAAAATTGAAAAGGCTATTCAAGAACAAAAGGACGAGGAGTTAAAAGAACAAAAGTTTGAAGCTGAAAAAGAAGCAAGAAGAAATCTAGCCAAATTATCCCCAGAAGCTCAAGAAAAATTAGATAAGAAGATGAAAGAAAAGAGAGAACGTAGGGCTAAGAACAAACAAGTCAAGAGATATTAGGCTTTGTATACTAGTGATCTGATATTAAAAAGAAAAAATAATGTATTAATTTCAACTGTGTTTATTTAGCCTTCGTAAGCTATCGGATGGCAAGAGGCGAAATGAATGTATGAATTGAGGCCCAATTTTTTCCAAATCTTATTGATCCAACAATCAGTTGAGTAAGTGAATTCTCTGTCGCTTTATATTCATTTTCTGAGAAGTACGTGGTGGTTGGAATTTATTACACCTACAATGTACTATTAAACTAGCTTGATTGCTCTTACGGCATTTCTGGTTTCAAAACACTCCACAATGCCCTCGCCAATTAGGAAATGTACACACCACTTCACATTCAACCCCTTGAAATCCTTGAATCTAGCTTTGTTCTTGTTCCATTTGTCATCGAGCTCATCGGCACTGAGCTCTTTCCACTTCGTGGATTTCAGAATCCTGGTAATGTACATCTGTGATGTCTGGAGCAACTTTAACAAGAATCCAGCATTCGGAAGACTTAATCGCAGACTCTCTGTGGTTGATGGGATTAGTGCCAGGTAGCCCTTTGTGGTCAGTGTTGTTATTTCTTGTTCAGAGAATGTTCTTTCTAGTTCCGATCTCAATATGGTGCTGAAGTTGTGTTCTTTGACATATTCTGCGAACTTCCTGAGCATGGAATTAGTAGAATCAACACAATCAAGGTAGTCTTCCATCTTTATCACTAGAACACTGGGTTTGGCGACGTTTGTATGGATCTGTCTCAATGTACCCTCTTGACACAGTTGTTGCACTTGCCGATCCACTGAAGAAGCATTGTTCGTTACAGAGTATAGCTGCGAGGTCGAAACCAGCGGAGGAACGACCTTCCTGAATTTGCGGATGTGATCTACAAACTCTGAGTTCAGTTGAGGTGCGATGGGTCCCCATTGTCCTGCTATAAGTAACTCAATAGCCTTTATAAGGTCCTCCTCTTCGCCATCTTCGTCATCACACCAAATAGCGTTTGCTCTTTTCACTGGCAGTTTGTCTCGTTGTTTGGGTGTACTCTGTGGATCATGGGTCTTCTTCAATGGATTCATTGGGGGCCTCTTCATCGAACCGGGGTCGTGTCGTTCCAGGAATATCACGCTTCTAAGGTAAACCCCGTTGTTTATTCAATTTTTTTTGTGTCTAAGTTTTCAGCCTCGGCTATTTTGTCTCCGAGGAGCTCTCATCTCCACATTTGGCGGAAAAGTATAAAACTCCACCAAAAGCGTTCCCCTTTGTTTCCTTGTCGTCAACTATTGAAATTACGGATCCAATATGGCTGAAGGAAGGGACATACTCTATGAAGTGCGTGACAAAGTGGCAATCATCACCTTGAACTTGCCAAAGGACTTGAACGCATTGAACAATAATCAATACTTGCTGTTGGGGCTGCTGGTGGAAAGAGCTGATAAAAACCCTGATACCATCATCACTTATATTCAATCCACCGGCCGCTATTTCTCCGCTGGTGCCAATGTCAAAGATTTGAACTTGGTTGACAAGACAGTCGATACTGATGAAATCGAAGAAACTGACTATTGGTTATCTAAATTCACTTCAAGAAATGCTTATTTGACGACTGTTTTCCATGATCACTCCAAAATTTTGGTAGCTGCTTTGAATGGTCCAGTTGTTGGCTTGAGTAGTGCACTAGTCGCAATGTGTGATTTCATTTATGCTATAAATTCCAAAGTGTTTCTATTGGCTCCTTTTGCCAACTTGGGTTTGGTCACTGAAGGAGCTGCTGGTGCAACTTTAGTCAATAGATTAGGGTTAAGTACCGCTAATGAAGCATTGTTATTATCAAGACCTATCCCAGCTCAAAGATTATTTGAATTAGGTTTAGTTAACAAGGTCTATAATCTGAATGATACTGAGAAATTCAATGACTTGGTTTTAGAAGAATTATGGGCTAAAGTTAAAGATTTGGATTCTGATAGTATCAAAGATATCAAAAAGATTATTCGAAGTAATTTCATCAAGGACTTGCAAAGTACCAATGCGCAAGAAATTATTGGTGGTTTATACAAGTTTTTACAACATAAGCCTCAAAAGAAGTTCTTACAAGTTGCAAAGAAGGAAAGAAATCACAAGTTATGATCTTACGTGAAATGAGTATACAAATATGGCCTGATATATACATGTATTGACTATTTTCCTCATTTCTTTTTCAGTTCAAGGTCTAATGGATCTAATTCTGGCTCTTTCTCCTTTACTTGTTCATCATCGTCATCTTCTTCATGATCTATTGTCTCAGGTTCAACTAATCTTAAAATAACTTGAGTAGGTTCTTCTTCTTTATTGATCTTCTTACTGATCGAAACACCACCCATGACAGAGAAAACCAAAACCAAAACAGCCATTAATCCGCTTCTTGTTGTATGCCATCTTAAACTTTCGATCTCCGTTTTTATATCACTATTGATATTTGTACTGATTTTATTATCCAATTCTTGAATCTTCATTTTGATCTTCTTTTGTAATAAGGTGTTTTCACTAATTTGATCATTGATTGTAACTTGTGAATCATTTTTACTCATTATCAAATATTCATTCAACTCATCACTTTCAACCTGTAATAATCTTTCCAATGTGTATTTATCCATTTCTAGATTTTTTAAATCAGATTCCCTTGAGGTTTGAGTTTCAACTTTTAATTCAGACTGTGCTGCTTCAAATAAGTAGGCTTCATTCTCCAGTTCCATGTCTGTCAAAATCTTTGTTTGGAGTTTATCAAGATTGATGGTTAAATTTTCTTTGATCAATCCTAAAATCACATCACTTTGGCCTTCTGAGAATCCAAGGTCTCCTATCCTTTCATACACATGCATTGTGTCCAGATACACAGTCTTATAATCTGTGACAAAGTCTTCCATTTCATCCGTTATATCCAAAACTGTATGCTGTGAGGTAGTTTCATCTGAAGACTGGTTACTACTATCAATGATTTCAACTTTTTTTGCTTTATCATTGTAGAAATAAGAACTTCGGTTGAAATTTCGTATCCGTGTGATGCTTCTATGTGTTATCACTGGTATTCTTGTGAACGGTCTGACCAGTCTGAACATTGGGAAGTCGGTGTTTGAGTTATTTTGTGTTGACACATGTACTCGAAGATTCGAATTTTTGATTTTGGCGCATTTATGAACTTTCTGGTTCGGGCCACTACAACTATCAGTAAAGGAAATATCATAAAATTCGTAAAACACACTAAGCAAGGAATCCATAATCGTCATTGTTTCTCCAAAACTCCTCTACCGGGACATTCCAAAGATAATTAGCACCCTTTTTATTGTCAGAAGTGAAAGGCTTGTTGTTCTTTGGCGTTGTAGTATAATTAGTCTGGTCAAATAATGATGTTGTTATTGGTACACCACCACTTTCTCCTGTCCAGACAGAAATGTTATTGATCATTTTGTTAGTACGACCATTGAAAAGACTAATTTCTGGCTGTTGTTGTTGCTGTTGTAAAGGTGGTGATACTGACATGTTCATTGAAGTTGGGTATTGGAAACTATTCAAATTGACGTCATCATATGAATCAACTAATTTCTGTCTTTTGGTTATTGGTTCTTCCAATTCATAATCAGGAACTGGAATTAATAGATGACTTAGACTCTGTGGGACAACATTCTTTTGTAATTGACCTTGTTTTCTTCTTCTTTCGGCTTGTTCAAGTTTATCTTCATTTGAACTACTCTCTGCAAGGCCAAACCCAGTAGAATCACCGTTCAATTTTCTAACAACTGCTGGTGGCATACCTGGCTCATTTGAATAAATAATCTCAGATGAATCTGGGCCACATCTTTCAATCAAATTGGTAACTGTTGCATTCATCAATTGGTCAAATGTATCTCTAAACATCAAGGCAAATTTAGAACGCTCAGTCATAACATAAAGACATATGGAACAAGCTCTTAAATCATTAAGCCCATTAAACAAACTCTTAGAAACTGTTGGTCTTGTATGTTTTGAGTCATCCCCCAATTGCTTTCTCTTTAGATCATCTTTATTTCTTGTCAGCCATAAACAATAGATTAGTGTAACACCGGCACTGAAAACAGTATGAATAGCAGTGGTTGAATGACCGAAAACTGTCTTTTGATGAAAAACTTTAAATAATTGACAAATATGACCAGCAGCAGCTTGACACTCCATGAATAACTTGTCCATTGGATCCATTAGTTCCAAGAATGGCTGAATTAATAATCTAACAGATCTGTAATAATATAATCTTAATGTCTCATTTTCAATACCATGTGAGAAAACTTCACAATTACCTCTCCAAATTTCTAATTCCTGGAAATATTTCTCGACTTTTGGTAATGGTTCATCAATATTAGTTGGTTGATCAAAACTAGCAACGATATTTAATTCTTGAACAAACCTTGATTCAATTCTCCTTAATTTTATAGATTGATTGATGAAGTTGATATTATAAGGATGTTTTATTGATTTTGAGTGCTCAAATTCAAATAATGGTAAGTCTGGATCAACTAATTTCTCATCTAAACTATAGGCTTTACCAACAGCAATACAAATCATTCTTTCCAGTAGATAATTACACCACCAAATTCTAATTCTCTTCGTACGATCTTTTGGCAATAAAGTCCAATAGGTTTGAGATCTATTCAAACCTAACTTTGTACAAAGTTCTAATGAATCTTTGATGATTTCATAAAGACATACTGAATCTCTGTCTGTTCTAATCAAATATAAGACTGTCAGAGTTAGTAATTCACACTTGTGCAAATCAGATAATAATCCACATTTAGTGACATGTCTAATAGCAGTACTAAAATATCTTTCAGGTTGAGGACCACGATATTTTCCTGTGGTCATTTGTAAACATGAACTAATAGCATAGACCATCCACATTCTCGCACAACAATAATGGAAATAGCCAATATCTTTCATATAGAGTGTCAAATTATTATTTGTCACATAAGCATTATGGAATTCAAACACCTCCTCCTCATCTAACAAAGGATACTTGAATTGCAATCTTGTGAAATATATATCTAAGAATGCTCTTGAATATTTCTCATCAACTTCAAAAACTGGATCATATTGAATGAATTCTGATAGATTATATTTGGCCAGGACGGAATTGGAATAATCAATGGATTCTAAAGATAATGATGATGTGTTGATTTTAGAGTCATTTGGAATCATGGGTAGTTTTCGACTTCCATTTAATTTATGGAAATTGTTCTGAGTAATTGTTGGTAGTGAATCTGTATCCGCTATGAAAGGTGAAAATTTCTTATACTTGAAATTCTTTTTAACGTTTGGATTACCATGTTCATCAACAGATATATTGTTAACATCCAAGATCTTTTCCAAAAATTTGACTTTTTTCTCCAACATTATAGTGTATTCATCTTTTGATGGGGCCTTAACAGCATATTTGGCGGGTTGAATGCATTTAACGCCGGCTTTGATACAAGTGGTACATGAAGGTAGTCTATGATCACATTTCTGTTTTCTCTTTTGACATAGTAAGCATGAGGTAGAACGCCCCTTCTTATCATGCGGATTTCTAAACCCAGAATCACCTTGTTTATTGATTTGTGAGTTTGGCGGAGTTAGACTCGTTATTGATGGGGCCGGTGAGTTATAGGCACCAGAAGGACCCGTGGAAGCCATGCTGGCAGGGGTCTGAACGCTATCTGAAGAGTTCATTGGCAGAGGAACCGATTGTTTGTTTAGAGAACGAAGTGTCAATTCTGAGAGAGTATTGTCTTGTTTTTATAACTTTTTTTTACTAGGTTTAAAAGTAAGACCAAAAAGTAGTCAACGCAAGGAAATCTGCAGGCTCCTGCGGGATTCTGGAGTTGTTTTCACGGAGTTTCCAACTGGAACCCCGTCCAATTGTGCGAGCCGCAGTTGGAACCTGGGCCTGGCTAAAGGCAATGGAGAGCGAGGGTTATCAGGGTGCAACAAGCTACAGCCAACCCGGTGTGCTTTCCCTGTTTGAAACTTGGATCCTGCCAATTGACGGGTCCTATGCGCTTCCCGGAGTTTACAGAATATACGTCTTTTTCCACCAGCCAGCTAAAGTCCGAGAATGTTAAACCGTCCGTCAATCTTGTGCTCAGAACAAACCACCAACAAATGAAGGGTACGTGTGGTGGGGAAAGTACTGGCGGTCATATACATGCACTGGGGACACGGAACTGTATACAAACGGTTGTCTGGAGCGAGAGCAGAGTGGACACTCCAGACTACCGATCAGCGAGACCACAGCCGTAGTATTAGCTACATCTAGATGTCCAAGAACTGAACTGGAACACTCCATATATGGATAATAGTCATAGGACTCAGAACAGTCACAGCCGTACAAGACGTTTCATCAAACAATAAACCATGAAACATGCATCAGGCGCAGTGCACTGATGAACTCGAATCCGAGAAATGCTTTCAGTTTGATTCTAGGACCTATCAGGAAACAGGTTACAGTGGTCATTATCCTACCAATGACCGTTGGTACCCCTCTACAGCTATCGCCGCAACCTAACAATAGTGTTGATGTTTTGGTGCAAGGGGATAGGCACCTGTTTTCGGTCTTTAACACTCGCACACGCAAAGAATTGTCTGGGGTTTTCCGTTTGACTCAAACGGCGACTCATTCGCTTAAGTCCGGAAAATGATAAACAAATGGATTATACGCGGAGTATCAACTCAACAATTGACCCGGATGTCCTAAAATATTACGTCAATTTGTACAAATGATCAACTTATATTAGCCTCAATTGACCAGCCTTCTTAAGAATTTTGTGGTGGTCTCGACTTTGAATTTATTGCTCAAAGCCTCATTATCATCACTTGATTGACCAACAATAATCTCATAGTCTCCTTGTTTAGAAACCCATTTGCCAATTTCTTGATCAAAATAGCTTGTAATCAAATCAACCAGTAATTGAAATTCGAATTCAACTTGTTTTCCGGCTTCGATCAACCTCTTATCAAAATCCTTCAACTCTTTAACTGGTCTGTTCTTAGAATTGGTACCAACATACAACTGAATAGTCGAATAACCATTAATTTCGCCAATATTTTTAACATTAATTGAGACATTCAATGTATTATCAGTGATGGCATGTTTCAAATTGCTCAATTCAAATCTAGTATATGACAAACCAAATCCAAATGGGAATAAAACATTACGTTTCACTTTTTCAAAAAACCGATAACCAACATAAATATCTTCACCATATAAAACCCTACCTTGCGATGTTCAGTTATTGATAAAGGAAGGTGTATCTTCAAATCTAACAGGAAATGTGATTGGTAATTTTCCAGAAGGATTAATATCCCCATAAATAACATCAGCTAATCCACTACCTGTCTCATTACCCCCAAACGATGAATAAATCAATGCATTTACTTGAGATTCCCAAGGTAATTCAACTGGCGTACCTGATTGAATCACAACAACTGTTTTACTATTGACTTTCAACACTTCTTCAATCAACTTATTACTCAGGCCGGGGATTTTCAAGTCTTCCCTATCAGCCCCTTCAGATTCATAATAATGATTTAATCCAGTCACGATAACAACTTGATCAAACTTCTGTGCCTGTTCAACTGCTTGATTAATAGCAACATCATCTTCAATCAAATGAGTACCACCACATCTTAATCCACGTCCACCAAAGAAGGAACCATTCTTTGACAATTCACTGGTTGCACCAATCCAAATTCAATTCTAAATGAATATTGTTGACCCTTTTGAACATTATATAATGCCTTCAATTCAGGTGTACCAAACCCATAAAATGACTCACCAGGCACTTGATTAGTTGAATTATCAATTATTAACTCATCATTGATGAATAGGCTTGCAGTACCGAAGACTGCAACACCAAATTCATAAGTACCATCATATGCTGGAATAAAAGTTGATGTTAAGGTCGCATAAAATATTGGTGATTTCAATTCAGGATGAACATAATCATTCATTCTAAAATAATTAATATCTTTGAAATCAATAACATCAAATGGCTTTCTACCTTTAACATCAGCTGGTTCATTGAAAATCTCAATCAATGTACCATTATGATCGCCATTGAATAATTCATCTTTCAATGATGGTAAATATCTATGATTGTATGCACCAAGTTCATAACGAAGGTTATCTTTACCAATTTTGTCCTTGATGGCTTGAATTGGACTTATTTTATAATATGGAGTTGCCAGTGCCGAACCACCACCGGAATATGCAGCATACGTAGCATTAGGTCCAATAATTAAAGTCTTCTGTTTCTTCAAAGGTAGAATGTTATCTTGATTCTTCAATAAGACAACAGCTTCCCCTGCAATCTCTCTTAATAATTCACGATCTTCAGGTAAATTTCTTTCCTTCTCTTGAAAATCTCACCAACTCCAGATTGATTAACCGATTTAACTAATTGCAAAACATTTCTGGCTCTTTCATCTAATGTTTCCTCAGTAATTGTTTTGGCGAGTAATGAACGGAAAATAGCATCACCTCTAAATTTCCCAGGACCTGGCATTTCAATAGCTAACCCAGCATTGATTGAAGGAGCAGCAGAATAAACCCCAGTCCAATCGGACATAATCAGTCCTTTCCAGCCCCATTCTTTTCTTAATAGATCATTCAGTAACTTTGGAGCTTCACTAACATGGATACCATTAACTCTATTGTAAGAGGTCATAATCGCTTTTGGCTTTGATTTTTCAATGGCAATTTCAAATGGTTTCAAATAAATCTCTCTTAATGCTCTTTCTGAAATTATGGAGTCTGATAAAAATCGTTCATTTTCTTGGTCATACCAACGAAGTGTTTGATTGTAGCAGCTAAACCGTTTTCTTAATATCCATTGATATAATTAGCAGCTAGTTCACCAGATAATAACGGATCCTCAGAAAACGATTCAAATCCACGGCCACCGTTAGGAATTCTTTGAATATTCACAGTTGGAGCCAATAATACATGAACACCTTTTGCCCTTGATTCTTTATCCAGTAACTTACCAACTCTGAACAGCAATTGTTTATTCCAAGTAGATCCTAACGCTGTACCGACAGGTAGGGCCGCAGTTGGAGTACTATTAAAATGAAATTGACCCCTTATCCCATTTGGACCATCAGATGTTCTAATTGAGGGGACATTCAAACGATGAATAGCGAAAGTGTGCCAATAATCAATACCAGCAGTTAATGCGATCTTCTCTCTGATCGTTAATTGAGAAAGGACCTGTTCCACATCAAAATCTTCGATTGTGCTTGGTATCTATAGTGCATTGTTCAGAAGGGCGAGCAGAGTGATATGTTCAAATTGTTTTATAAGCAGAAACATGGTGAAATGGTCGGTGGAACTGAAACGCAAGGTGTGTCTCTGTGGGACAGCTCCTGTGCGTACGGTTATTCCTGTTTTCAGTGGAGGACCCAGGACTTCTGTCAACTCGATAGTCGACCTATGCAAAGCCACCGCTTGTGGCCTTAATTTCTCTAGTATTTCCTTTTGTAGGCTCCTTGGCGGTTTATCTGGAAAGTGTGGCCAAATTAAAAACCGTTTTTTTATAACTGGAACCCAAGACGCATATTGAACTCCGCATATTATTCATGCTCGGAAGACTCAAAACTTATAACAGATACTTTGGATGATCACACTATGAATGATGATAGTACATTCGGAGTAATTACTATTGGAATGATGAATTAAGAAAGTCTGTTTCTGGAAAGAGTTTGGTATCCGTCATATTATATGTATTAAATATATACTAAATATACATAATTACTGATCTTATACGCCATGAGCTTATAGTAATTAATCAATAATGTTATTAAGTGGATCATTAATTGATCACCAGTCGAAACCTAATGATTGAGTGATATCATTACCCAAAATTTGCCTCACGTAAACATCATTGACTTGCATTGATATCAGATTCTTAACCACACTGGTAGAGAGATTCTGGCGTCTGTAACTCAATAATGCTCTTGAAATACTAAACATACGTTCTGTTGAGGTACTGGTTGCAGGTACTGGAATGATAATAGTGAGCAATTCATAAAGTTTTGGGTAAGCAGATTTCATAGATTTCCAATATCCAAGAATATCAAAATACTCATTGTGTTCATCAGTGTACCTGGCTATTTCTGAAGCAGTTAATACAGGAGAAGTAGTAAAGTCTTCGTATTCCTGAGCTAGAGTTTTGTGTGAAGTTTCAGTTCCAGCTTGACCTGAATTAGCTTTTCCTAATACTGCCATTCTTGAAACAATGTTTCTATATTTTCTAGTTAATGGCACCACAGCTGGAATATCTCGCGATGGAACTGTTCTGTAATGAGAGCTTGGAGTAGCATGGTTCAAGCCATTTCCAACAGTAGTTGAAGTTTCTCCCATACGTGTATCTCTGAAGTAAATCTGGCCATATTCTTTTATGACATTTCTCAAATCAACATTCACTATGCGCTCATAGTCATCAGGGGCCAAATTAGCTTTTTCTAACGATAACTTCTTTCTGGGGTCTAGTATACTGGCCAAATGAATAAAATCATTTTCATAAAATAAGTTGTAGTATTTTCTCATTTTTCTGGACGCAGCACCGAAGGCGAATTCAAAACGGTTATCATCAAAAAAGCAACCCCTTTCAGTGATCTGAGTGGAGCCAGTAAAAACCGAAACAAACATCTTGTCTTCATCCTCAACTTCGTCATAAGATTAGCTTGTTGAAAGGTCTCTTAAAATTGAAAAATAGTCTTCTAATTGGTAAGCAGCAGACAAAACTTCATGGATTAGAGGTCTTTTGGATGAAAAGAAAACAGTCAATTCATACAATGGTGATAGAATGTGCCTGATCTTTTCAATTTGCAACCATTCGTTTTCTCTTAATTCGATGGAATGAACCAACTTCAGTTTATCATCAGTCAGTTTGTATAGCTTATCTTTGATATCATCTGTGTTGGAATTCACCGGTTCTGCATGTTGATTTTCCACATAATCATCAATGCTTGAAGAGAAACCATAATCACTTCTTAAAACATCAAAAAACGTTTTGAATGCCTTTTTATACTCGTGCATAAACTTCAATAATATAAAAGTTGAGTTCCATCTGGTTGGCACATCTCTAGGTGGGATTCTTTTGTTCAAAGAATAATATCCACAGCAGAATGAAAACAAATCTTTAAGCCCACCAGTGTATCTTATCAAAATAACCAATTGTCTGGTTCTTGAAATTATATTGTTCTGAGAATAATTTGATGAATAATCATCGACATTAAGATAATTAACCAAAAATCCTTCTTCGTCAAGTTCGACTTCAGCAACAGCTTCAGCTGAACTAACATCATGACCTTCAGTCATTTCACTAGAGGCCAATTCAGATACTCCGTCATATTGATTTTCGAATGAATCCATATCCACCGGGATATTCCTTATAGAATCAACATTAGGGTAGGGGTTGAGTTCAAAATCTAGCTGTACTGAATCACTCATTAGACCATCTAAAATGCTCTTTGCAACTAGATTCAATACATGGTTAAAACAAGGTGTTGTATTCTTTGCTTTGAACATTTTTGATATATGAACATCATTGCTAACGTGATGGGCACTATCAGAACTTTCTAAACGACGAGCTGCAGATGACCAAAACACATTCTAATGAGGGGGGGGGGGCAGTTTGAGTTCTGCTATATCACATAGCTTGGAACGTAAAGTCTTTCTGGTGCGAATAACGCCTGATCCTTTTATCAAAGCCGATCCAGTTGCTCCAGTCATCAGTTCAATCATTAACTGGAAATAGGGATTTTCAATTGCCAAAAATGGTAGTTGTGATGATATAAAGAATCCTAGTACTGCATTGTTGGTTATTTTGACTTTTGTTGGTATCTTGGATGCCTTCTGGAAAATTCTATCCAATGGACTGTTCACAGACCTTTTTTGTTTCTTTGTTCTCAAAACGGTGTCAGCTTCTTCTTGTGAAGTGAAACCGCTGAGTTTCACTGAGATATTTCTTGACTTTAGATGGCTTGTTGTGTGTTTGATTAAGTCGGAGGTAGATCCTTTAAAATATTTTGCAGTTTGAAAGTAATCACAGTTCTCGAACATGCATACGCGTCTTTTGTTTTTTCTAACTGATCCATTTAACGTAACCTTTCTTCTAATGTAATTGATTTATAGAAGAACCAAACATTCGATGATCTTTGTGATCTTATGTCTGTATCAGTAGCATCATTAACGACATCAATTTCAATAACTCCAGAATTTTCATCCTCATCAATTGTAAAGCCCCTCGTAGACTCTTTTGACAATTCTTCTTGGTCTGATGGTGTATTGGTTTCTGCAGCTAATTGGCTGTTGCAAGTAGTTTCTGCTAGTTGATCCGGTCCTGGCACCAAAATGCAATCAGTCTCTAAAATTTCTCCAGATTGTAGAGAGGCTATATCCTCTCCATAGTTAAGTAAGAGATAGTTCCTCTTTTGGATATTACGTTTGGGCCGCCCTGTCGACATAAATCGAGGTTTAGTTGTCAGATCTGACTTGTTTCTTTTTGACATGTATCTGACAAGATCTATTCATTTTCGCTTCGCGAATATTCTTCCCAATCAGGAAATATTGCCTATTGGGATATTTAATCGACGGATACCAACGAATACCGGATTTGGAGGCTAGATTCGTGATCCGTCATGACGAATCGTTAATGTTCTCATCTTGTGCCATGTCTATAAATGGTCATAACATTCCATGCTTCGTTGCGTTCTTATGGTGTTGCTCCAAATTTACCAGGTTTAGCTTGGGTTTGTAGTAACAAAAATGTTCCAAAGAGTGCTATCTATTCGTATCATTTGTTCCAAGTATTTTTGATTGATTTTTTTTTCTGGGAAAGGCTGATATTGATTGGTGCTGGTACTTATTGTTTGATGCAGATTTCTTCCTGAATAGTTTTGTGGATGGCTGATTTAGCGGACTTTGAACACGATGTTGCTAATACATTTGTAAACCCAAAGGGGTCAGTCCATTGAAGGTATTAATTCAAGAGATCCTACAGAGTACGGTTCTTTAGTATTCGTTCTAGAGAACAGAGGTGCTCAAAAGGTTGTGACTCCTTCTGTCGGTTTATCTGAAGATTATGTGGTATTGCGTATTTTGTTTTAATTGATATTAGTGTATTTTAATTTGCTGTTGTAGTGATTGGTTCTCTACTGCACAAGAATTGTAGCAGCTTATCATTATTCTCTAAGCAACAAGTCTTGAAAGTACACAAATCTTTAAATGGAACTCGAGATAATTCAGGGTTTCGCATCTAATATACAACTCATTAACTCAAACTAGTGTTTCTTTCTAACCCAAGTATTTAGTTTCAATATTCCCCTTTTGTTTAACTAATCTATCATACAACTCTGGACGACGATGTCTTGAGAAGTCAAACATCTTTTGTTTACCATTGATGGTTTCATCTAGATCAATTTCTGCAATCAATAGCTCATCATCCTCGGTTTTAGCTTGTGCAATAACTTGTCCATTTGGATTAACAATAATTGAACCCGCAATTAAACCCTGGCCATCTTCAATCCCACATTTGCCAACAGAAACAGCAAAACATGAATTGAAATAGGCATTAGCAGTGGTGGCTAAATCACTATGGTATTGCCTAACTTCTTTGTTTTCTTTAGAACCAAATAATGAAGTACCGTTAGCAGCAGTATTGTACCCATTCAAACATAAATCCATACCTTGTAAGGCATAAGATCTCCAAGCTTCAGGCCATCTTCTATCGTTACAGATCAACATATTAATAGTAGCATCGATCCATTCTGGATTGGATCTATAAGCTGGGAATCCAAGATCACCGTATTCAAAGTATCTCTTTTCTAATTGTTGGAAAGGGATACCTTCAGTTGGTTCATCAAAACCTGGTAAGTGAGCCTTTCTGTATTTGGAAACTAATTGACCCTTATTATCAACAAGAATATAAGTGTTGAAATGATGACCATCATCAGTCAATTCAGCATAACCAAGAACGAACCCAATGTTGTTAGCTTTAGCAGTGTCGAACAACGGTTTGACTGTTTCGTTTTGAGTAATGTCACCCTTTTCAAAGAAGGAATCGACTTCTTCTTGAGTCTCAATGAACCATCTTGGGAAGAATGAACTCAAGGCTAATTCTGGAAAGACTGCGAGTTTGGCTCCTTTGGATGCTGCTTCTTTCAATAGCTTTGATAATCTCTCGACGGTTTCAGCTTTTGGAGTTGCCTTTTGGATTGGGCCAATTGGACACCAGCGATTGTGAATCTTCGAGCACTCATTATTTGTTGAGGGACATGGTGGAATTCAGGCTCCTGTGTGGGATTTGAGGTTATTCTTATAGGCTTGTAGATAGGGATTCTATTACGCCGGGATTTATTTAAAGATCTCCGGTGATGGGAAAATTAGAAAATTCCCCGATAGACCTTTTGATACTACACTACGCACTTGAAGAAAACATCAGCAAATCATGAAGCTCACCAACTGACATGACTTCGCAGAGAAATGCAAAGATGGGGTCCTAGACCTTGAGAAGGAGGACCACAGCGAGACCGCACTGGAGTTGATGGATGATGAGAGTTTTTATGTCAGGTTCTCAAGCAATCGAAAGAGGTTGATGGTGTTTATTGTTTCATTTTCATGTTTCCTTTCACCACTGAGTTCTATGTCCTTCCTACCAGCAGTCCCCATCATTGCAGATAGATTCAACACCACCGGTACTATGATCAACGTTTCGAAGCTGTTTATTTTGTGGTTATGGCGTTATCCCCTTTAATTGGGCCCTTTGGAAGCATTTATGGGAGAAGGTTCACGTTCATACTTTGCCTGTCATTGTTCGTTGTGGCGAGTAACCTGGCCATGCTCTTTGTGTTCAGAGCGTTATCTGCTTTGTTTGGAGCCCCATTCCTTTCTGTTGGGTCTAGTGCTATTGGGGATATTTATGAGCCTACTGCTAGAGGTACTGCTATGGGATGGGTCTTGTCAGGATCAAAAGCTGGACCGGCATTGGGAGCAGTAATTGGTGGTGTTATTGTTACATATACGTCATGCAGGATCATCTTTTGGGTCCAGGTTGGTCTTAATGCGTTTGTATTAGGTCTTTCAGTGGTTTTTTCCCAGAAGCTTCAAGAATAACAGAGCTAGCAAAGAAGAGAAGGGAAGGGAAGGTTACTTTATTCCATACAATCCTGCGCGAGTCTTGTTTTACATCATTCGTTATCTAAACTTGTTGCTGGCTGCTATTGTGAGTATGGCATTACATTTCAACATGCACTCGTTACTTACACCAATTGGATATGTTGTGAATCCAAGGTTCAATCTAACTGAACCTGTTTATGCAGGACTGTTTTATCTTGCTCCTGGTATGGGTTATATAACCATTCTTTGGTGGTAAATGGGCAGATCATAATGTCAAGGAGTATATAAAGTTACACGGACGTCGTGTTCCAGAAGATAGATTACATAGTATGATATTTTCATATGGAGTATTGATTCCCTCGTCCATTTTGATTTATGGCTGTCTCGGAAGGAGAAAGCTAGAATGGCAGTGCCTATTATTATGATATTTATTGGGGGGTTTGCCCAACCCATTTGTTTCCCAAGTATCAAATGAATACGTATTGTGTTGAATCAATGCCTGAACTGAATGGCGATGCCGTTGCTGGTATATTATGTTGTGAGGCTTATTACTGCTGCTATTAGTACAGAGTTTGTGTTGGATGAAGTGAAGAGTATAGGGATTGGTTGGACATGTACCATTTCAGCTGGTTTCTTGTACTGTGGGTTTGTTTGTTGTCTGTTGCTGATAAAATATGGGGAGCATATTGAGAAGGTAACGGTGATACATGTATGATGAAAAGGGTGTCTATATAGTGTATATTACAGTATGGTGTATAGCATTGCTTGCTATTTTGTAGCTGTGTGGAGCGTATGACGCGTCTATAGTTGAACCCATTGTGAATGGCTGACTTTTGGGTGAGGACAAGTCGTTGATAAATAGGTCTGATATGAATTAAGGAAACGAAGATTGGACTCTTTAGTATTGTGCTAGAGCTTGGCAGTCTATCAACATAGTGGCCCTATATAGGTTTTCTTGCATGGACACTACTGGTATTTGTGTCAGGGATAGGCGAACTATTAAAAGATAATTTAGCTAAATAAGTGGTCTCGTGGTTCTGACAATATGCATTCCCATATTACTAATGAATCAAAAAAATCCTTTGATAACAAAGTGAGTGCTAATATAGAGTTCGTCAAGTGGGAGACCTGATATATTGGATCAGTATAAGAAAAAACTCAGTTTGTTTATTTATGAGGCCTCTTTGTATTGTTATTCTACAACAGTCTCGTCTGGATCTCACTGAACTTTGGCGGAATTAGGGCATGGTATGTATCTCGATGATAAGAGTACCATACGGCTCACGTTAAGTCTTAGTGCTCAGTACTTCTGCCTCTGGAGCCTGGACTTCTTCTGAATTTACTTTAGTTTGAAGAGAACAAGGGAAAAGGCAAAGGCAATTGTATTTACAATTTCAATGTATCAGTGTCGGACTTTCCTTTCCTGCATAATTTTGCATCAAATTGCAATTTCAGAATATATTCAGTTTGTACTCGCCACAAGTAAGTTCATAAATTTGCTCGTTATACTCGTTTGGTACTATCTATTAGTAATTAGGCTATCTGAAGGCCAAACTCAAGGTAAGAGGAGCAATAATGGGCACCATGCTATACGAGCCCATAGACCAATAGTATTGATCTTGGTATTCAATGGGGGGTTTGGAATGATATATAAAGAGATGATATTGTCATGCTTGAAGCAATTGAGTCGATATCAAATTCTATAAGAATCAAAAATCAAGATGGGCTTCTTTTCGACAGTCTACAAGACAAACCAAAATCTCAGATCGATTGTCCCTCTTAATAAAAGAAATAAACATTTCAGTTTCTTTATTGTGCTGATTGCAACTTGTTTAGACAACTTTAGTCTTGCATCAGGTATTACTACCCAACTATCTACCCAACAGCACTTCAATACCACTTCAGTGATTGCTTCATGGACCTTATCATCATATACTTTGACGTTAGGTGCTTTCATTATGCTCGCTGGAAAACTGACTGATGTATTGGGGCCTGAACTTGTGTTTTTAGTTGGTATTTTTGGTACAGGTATTGCCTCGTTGATCAATGCCGTGATAGAAGATCAGATTATTGTGTTGATTATCTTTAGAGCCATCCAAGGTATATTTGCAGCAGCTTTGATTCCATCATCGTTTGCCATTGCAGGTGTTTATTACAAAGGAAAACAACTGGGTATTGCAGTGAATGCTTTAGTTGTCGCATTGACGGCAGTTTTTGGAATAGCCACTGTCTTAGGAGGTGCATTCTCATTAACAAGCATTGGATACAAAGGTGCTTACTACTTTGTCTTTTCATTGGCCATGGTGTTGTTTCTTGTTCTCTACTTTTTGATGTATCCTGTACCTAGAACAGATGCCCATAAGCATTTGAGCTTGAGATATTTAGATTATCCAGCTGCAACTACATTGGTGGTTGGAATTTTATTGATCATTCTTGGTCTGACTGAAGGTGGTGACTCATGGCATAAGCCTTCTTCTTATGTTCCGTTGGTTATTGGTGTTGTTATCACAATTTCCGGTATTCTGTTTGAAATCATGTATCTAAGTCAGTACAAAGACAAAGTTGATGTGACTATCCAACAATTGAACGCTGTTAGGCAAGTTGAAACAGACCTAGGTGAAGAGAAAGATGTTGCCTCAACTAAGACAGAATGTCTACTCGATAATTCCTGGAAATATAAGGTCCAATTACTTCTACCAAAAGAAGCTTTCAAAATCCCAAGCATTTACCCTTATCTTATTGCAACGTTTTTACTGTTCATCAGTTTTATTGTTGGTATTGTTTCGATGGCTCAATACTATCAGTTCGTCGTCGGAGATTCACCTCTCTTAGCGGGGCTAAAGAACTTACCTATCTCGATTGGGTTATGCTTTGGTGCCCTGGTAAATCAGGAAGGTCCAGTGTATAAAGTTGGTATGAAATATTGTCTGCTACTATCAACATTGATTTTGATTGGTTCAACAGTGTGGGTGTCAAGACATGACTTTAGGGTTGAGAACAGCTACTGGAAGTATGATGCATTTAGTCAGTTCCTCTTTGGTTATGGATTCAACCTATACTTTAATATCTACATTAACGCTATCTTGAGAAGAGCCCCAGTACATTTACATGGTGTGGTCTCCGGATTGCTACAGACTATTTCACAAGTTTCCATGAGTTTGGGTAATAGTCTACTGTCTTCATTCCTTGGTGATTTAGAAATTAGTGAATCTACTGATTATAGAGTGAGGTTGCAGTCCAAGTTTAGAAACACACTCTATTTAGTCATTTCATGTGCTGCTGTGTCTTTTGTTTGCCTCTTATGTGTCAAAAACCAAACATCAGTAGAAAGTCCTTCTGATGCTGAAGATGTCAATATTGTCTCCACCGAAAGGGAGAATGACCATGGACTCTAGGATTTCAAATATAGGGAATCTCATCAATTTGTAAATAGCATTAAATCTTAAATGATCTTATAACATATAGTGTAAAAACGTATACTGCTGCAGTATTTACCAATTGACTATCGATATGACATTCAGACACCTGCTTATAAATCATGCTGCCATGGGCTACACCATTGTGTATCTTGCAGATTCTAGTTTTTTGTAAGGTGGGGTGTTTTATACGGTGGAGGGAAGAGGCGAGGGCTTTTCGTTTCAACTGTAAACAGAGGGTCCACGGAGCCACAATGTGGAATGAATCATAGATACATCAATGATCATAAATGTAAGCAGGCTGTAGGAATCGGAAAAATGATAAATTTGTGATGCGCCATGATGATCAGTCTTTCCGATACTTATTCCAAAAAAAAGCAATAGATGATACAAGTGTTGGATTTGCACTTGCATATTGCAGGCAGCAGTTTTGAACTGTGTACCTCATTTGAATTTCAATTTTCAACTTTCAACTCTGTGGACTATCTAAAGTTTCATAGTGCACTTTGCCGTTTTGGGATTGAGAAGCGCCCCACAGGATGAGAACTGTGAATTCGGTCATCAAAGTAGACCTTTGACGATTTGAGATTCAGAAGCGGAGCGCGCTCTACCAAGTGAACTGCGCGAACTGTGTGGATTATTGAACTGTGTGAACTTTGTGGATTGTGTTCGTGATATATAAATGTTGATGAGGTACCCTTTCAGAATCCTTCAATTCAGGGTCTATTAACAGCAAAGTCCTCAACATGTCTTCTGAGAAAAATAGCATCCCAGAAGGTTTCAGATCCATCAATTCGGATACAGCCTCTGAGTCCAAATCTCCTCAGCCAGACAACCCAGAATACGAGAGAGTTAGTAATGCTCTAGAAACAACTGGTTTATATACCTATGAGGAAGAGGCCAGACTTTTAAGAAAAGTCGATCTTCGTCTATTACCCTATTGATATTGTTGTACTTGTTCAAAAATTTGGACTCCAACAATATCAGTTACTTGCCTGCCATGAATCCAAATACTGAGCATAACATTCTTGTGGAGTTGAACATGACTAAAAATGACTGGTCATGGACCGGAACATTGTTCTTCATCCCATTCGTTCTTTTTGAAATCCCAACCACCATCATGTTGAAATATTCCACTCCCAGAGTTCATCAGTTTAGAATCTCTTTTATCTGGGGTATCATCACCGCTTGCCATGCTGCTGTTCAGAATAAACAAGGTCTTTACACTACCAGATTCTTGTTAGGTGCCTTCGAAGCAGGTTTGTTTCCAGCAATGTTGGCCCAATTGACCTATTGGTACAGAACTTGACGAAATCACTACCAGAATGGCTGTTTTGGGTGTTTTAGGTTCATTTGCTGACTTTTTAACTGCCTTTATTGCTTATGGATTTTCATTTACTTCTGGTAAGGTCAATAATATTAGTGGTTGGAGATGGATTTACATCACAGAAGGTTCACTTACAGTTATTCTATCTTTTATCATCTTGTTCTATCTACCTAATTTCCCTGATGACAGTAAATGGCTAACAAATGAAGAAAGGGCATTCTTAGTTGCAAGGTTACCAAAGAACTCTCCAAAAGTTACAGATAAAAACTTCAGTATATCTGAAACCAAAAGAGGAATGAAACGTTCTTCAACTTGGTTGTTCTCTTTTTTGAAACTGTTCCAAATTTTAGGTACCAGTGGTATGACCTTCTGGTTACCAACTATTCTTCAAAATTGGGGCATTACTTCACCTACACTCTCACCATTATTAAATGTTCCAGTTCTGCTGTTGCAATGATTTCAGGTATTTCGTTTTCTATTCTCGTTGATAAAGCTTTGGTTAGGCCTGGTGTTTTGGCGGTCGTTGCATTGGGCTTCACAGTGGTGGCCTTTATCTTATTAACCATCGTTACGGAAAAGGTCACTCTTTACGTCTTCATAATGTTGGCGACTTTGGCCTCCTCGGCTGATGGTTCGGTCTTAACCTCTTGGTTAGCTCAGCAATTGAATGGTACGAGTGAAGTTGAGTTCATTTTTGCGTTCTCAAACGGTCTTGCCCAAGTTGCTCGTATTATAAGTCCGCAGATTTGGAGGGCACAGTATGCACCTCGTTATACAGTTCCGTTTGGTGTTTTGTTTGGCTTTCATCGGTGCTTCTTTGATATTGGTTGTTATTATACATTTCAAAACCAGAGAGAAGACAAACCATATCTTTTGCTGAAAGAAAGAAGCGTCTTAGAGAAGGGAGAAAGATCCAAAGGATAAACCTATCTACAACGAAGAAGCCGAGGATCCAAATTCTTCCTTGGAAGAGAAAGAAATTACTGATTCAATTGAAAATCAGGATTTGAAAAGGTGATTCCATTGTTATATTATCTATCGACATCGGAACTAGATCAAGCTGGTCATCAACTATATCATCTTTATTCGATGGTGTAATAATATTATTTATCGCTTTCGTTATTTCAATAAACAAATCTGTATAACTAACAACGTAGGTAGGTATTAACTCCTTAAATGATTTTCTAAGTTAATACAAACCATAGATATCGAAGCCACATCGAGATTGTTCAGTTGAGTATATGAAACCCGTAGTCAAATGATCTTGGAGAATCTCTAGGGATGGTGAGCATTCCTAAGTCCTTTAGGATGCCTCCAACAAAGCAGTCTGCAGTACCCCTAATTTATCTTTTCAAACACGGATAAGTCTAGTATTAAGAAGGATTTTTCACATACTATTATTTGGTCTATTAACTAGCATTTTCCTCAATGGCGTATCATTCCCAAAAGCAGTATTATCAGGTGCTATTAATGCGTTCATTGGCATTCTTGTTGCGGCAGGGAGGATATATGCAAGCGCATGTGGGAATACTTTGACAGATGTTGTCGTTCATACAAAAGACACAATTACTCAAGACAATCTGACTGGTTGCTTGGCTGCGGGTGCTGCACCATCAATGTCTTGTTGGGATATTTGGTATTGGTCCGGTTTGGTTCTATGATAATGTCTATACTTCTATTGCCCGCCGTAAACGTGATATATAATCTGTAATAGATTTTAATATAATAGACCCGTATTGATTTCGTAAGTGGTACTGTAACCTTTAGTTTCTTCTACTCCTACAGTCTTGCACAACTTGAAGATTCCACGCTTTGCTTTTAACAAAACCCAGCTAGATTGCTTATGATTTATCATGCTGAAAGATATTGGCTTCGCTGGTCATGCTTTGTTAATGAACCACTCTAGATCCTTGAAGAGATAGATAATCTGGTCTCCCAATCAAGTTGATCTCAACGATGATTCACAGTTCTGGTTGTTCCTTGGGTCACATGGATTTACTATAAGATCACTGGATTCCTCTTCCGAAGTATCGCTTGGTTTGGCTTAGATGAGAGTCCAAGAGTCCATCATACAGTAGCGTACACAATATGATATTTTCTAATATTTTTATCTACTATATTCACACGAACAGCCATTAACCGCACTTTTGAACTAGGGGCAACTGGAATCAAACAGCGCATCTTGGTCTGGTCCCAAGAAGGTTAATAAATTACACCATCCTTGTAATGTTACATAGAAGCCTGGATAAGCACCAGGCCATCAGGATTTATTCACATTTGGTGTGTCATACTCACTAAATGGTTATGGAAGAGGAATTTATGCCTCGACTCAAACTCCAGATGCCCCGTGATCCTATAAGGTCAACTCTCAGATCAAACTTACCAACAATCAAAACTTAGAAATCATATGGAGTCATAATAACATCTACTCAAAACTTCAAAAGCTGTTTGCCTAGAATTGCCGGATTTCTGGAAATAAATGACAGTTTTAGATGAAATGGTGGTCTGTAGGTATTACCTTTTGAGCTACATCAACTGTTATGAGAACAAAAATAAATATACTTATATTGAAGTGATTGCAAAATACGGGCCCAGCCCAACAATTCGAAGAGAAAAAAATACATAAATTGAACAAAAAAGTTATAACTGGTATCTGAAACCGGTGTTCTCTTGATCGGTCAAATCCTTGAAACCATTGACCATGGCCATTTCTTCAGTTTCACCTTCGACCTTACCGTATAGTTTATCTCTTTTATTGTTCTCCCACATTAAACCTAATCTGTAGACAATACCAAGAGCCATCATACCAGCATAACAGACAACAAGGCCAATGATACCACTAACGTACTTTGGAGCTTGATTAGAGTAGAAAATGTTAGCACCAACAATATTACCGGCAGCATAGAAAGCAAACCAGATACCATTGCTGATTGTACGTTTGGTTTGACCAGCAACATTAGCGTTCAAGAAAATCCATGATAAAATGACAGGTCCACCAATAATATATTGTAACCAAGTACAACCAACAAGGGCCCATTTATGTTCTAGGGGAATAACATGAATACCAATTAGACCAGCCAAGCCAGGCACACATAGTAAAACAAAGGTAATACAACGAGTATTCTTGACACTGTAAATAAAAATACCAGCACAAACAACAACAATCAATTCAATGGCACCAGTTGGTAATTGTAAAATTGTTGTACTAATGCCTGAGAAACCAAACCCTTTCAATAAAGCCGATTGGAAATTAGATGAACCACCATTGATAACACCACAAGCCAAACCAATCAGAGCATAAATAAAGGTCTTGTAATCCAGTGCAGCCTCAAGAATTTGATAGTTCTTATATTTCTTGTTCTTAACACCCATATGATTGTGAGCAATTCTTTCAATAGCAATAACCTTTTCTCTTTGAGTTAGGAATTTAGCATCAGCAGGGGAACTTGGACAGAAGTAAAGGAAAATAATAGACCAAACAAAGTTAATCAAACCAATAGTCAAGAAAATCAATTTCCATGGCTTTAAAGACGATTCCGTAGCATGACCTAAACCATAGGAAAGTAAGGCCCCAACCATTGTAGCAACACCATTGAATGATAAAAAAATACACATTCTCAGTGGTTGTTCATCCTTAGTGTAGAAAGATGAGTTGATCAACATACAACTTGGAGAGATACAACTTTCCATTAAACCAAGCAAAAATCTCAAAACTAAAATACCTCCATAGTTAGTCGCACCGATGTGTCCTAATAGTAGAATAGCCCAGATAAAAATCATACAACCTGTGAATTTAGCAACTGGATACCTCTGGATCAAATAATTGGCTGGAATAGCACCTGCCATGTAACCAAAGTTGAAAATAGCAGCAACCCAGTTATAATCACGACCAACAAGACCTAAATCTTCTTTGAACGAATAAGCAGCAGCATAATTCAATGATAATTTATCCAAGAATTGTAAGGTATAAGTTATACATAAAATGGGAATAATTCTCTTATCAATTTTTCTTATAACCCTTTTTCTGTTTTCTTCGATTTCTTCTTGTGTGAGATCTTGAGCTTCGTGGAAAAGATCGAACCCTGTAGCAGCCTTCTTTTCACTTTCATCAAAGCTCTCTAAATGATTTGAAGTCACTGAACGAATATTGTTCAACTTCTCATCGTATGAAACAACACAGGCTTGTGCCTCTAACTTTTCTTCTTCAGATGACATCTTGTATAGCTGCAAAATTTGTTTTCAATTTGAGTGATTAGTTAAGATGATTTACGTATTTGTTCAATAGTTCAATTAAATGGGGAAATCGACCTCTATTTAACATCAATATCTGACTAGTGATTAGCATGAAAAAACATATCAGTGAACTTATCAATCGATGCCTGTAAAACCTTAACCGACCATTGGAGGATAAACATTTTAGATAGTCCAGTACATGTGATCTTATCAGTTTTAGCTGGACCAGTACTGTATTAATTTTGTTGTCAATTTTTTTGTTTAGTCGCCCGATTTCACCGATTATTATCCAAAGAGGAAATTACAAACACGTCAGTCTTCGTTTGTATGGAAATCCTTACATACTATCTATTGAAATATAAAGTGACTACTAAACACAAAAAACATAAAAAAGCTTTTAATCAACTTCGAGCGATTTCGTTATCTTGGCGAATTCCCAATCAGGAATTAACAATAAACAATTGATTACTGGATTCGGAACTAACAGTTTTATGATTCTTATCGCCAAATAAGGAATTAAGAATTAAGACATGTAATCTTGGGCTGATCTATTATGTTACATTTATAAACCGATTACCTTTGTCCGGATAACGGTCGAGATGAATTCTGTAAAAGGTCTTAAGAGATATATATTTGAAGGCCAGCCTACTTTAAACTGAGGTGCAAGTTTTGCAGGAAAATTCTATTCTACCCATTCCTTCCAACAATGACCTCTTCCACTTACTCACAATTAAAGATCAAATCAGATCGTTTGATAAACACCATTCATGAAACGTCAGATGCCTTTGGTGCTAAAGGTGCTTGGGGACCCCTCTCAACAGATACAGGTGTTTGCAGATTAGCACTGAGTGATGAAGATAAAGGTGTTAGAGATTGGTATGTTTCTGAGCTTAAATCATTAGGTTGCGAAGTTCGTATTGACGAGGTTGGAAGTATTTTTGGTATTTATCCTGGTAAGAATGAAGGTGCTCCAATAGCTATTGGCTCACATTTAGACACTCAACCAACTGGTGGTAGATATGATGGTATCTTGGGTGTTTTAGCTGGTCTTGAAGTTCTACGTACTTTCAAAGATAATAATTACGTTCCAAACTATCCTGTTGCATCAGTTTCATGGATGAATGAAGAAGGTGCCAGATTCCCATGCAGTATAATGGCTTCTTCTGTGTGGGCTGAAAATATGTCATTGGAAGAATGTTACAATTTCAAATCTATTACTGATAATGAACCAGTTACTGTTAAGGATGAATTGTTAAGAATTGGTTACTTAGGTAAGACACCTGCATCTTATAAGGGGAACCCAATTGCTGCCCACTTTGAGTTACATATTGAACAAGGTCCAATTTTAGAAGATAATGATAAGGAAATTGGTATTGTGGAAGGTGTTCAGGCATATGTGTGGTATAACATTTTTGTCAAAGGGAAAGCTCAACATACAGGTACAACTCCTTTATCTGCTCGTAATGATGCTCTTCTGACAGCTTCAAAGATGATTGTCAAGGCTAATGATATTGCTCACAAATATGATGGTTTATGCTCCATTGGTACTTTAAAATTAGAACCAGCTTCTACCAACGTTATTCCAGATTATGTTCATTTCACGCTTGATGCTAGACACAAGTCAGATGAGGTGCTTTCAGAAATTATCCAAGAGTGTAAGGATGAATTCCAAGTAATTGCTGGTACTCCAAATGGCCCATCCACAAAGACTGGGTCTGTAAAGTTTGAACACATTTACACATCACCTGCTGTTCACTTCAACGAGACTTGTGTTGGTTGTGTAACGGATTCTGCAACTGAACTCTTTGGTGCTGATAAAGTCACAAGAATCATCAGTGGTGCTGGTCACGATTCCTGCAGTACTTCCACCCGTGTTCCAACATCAATGATTTTCATTCCTTGTAGAGATGGTGTCAGTCATAACTATGAAGAGTACAGTACACCAGAACAAGTTGCTAATGGATTTAAAACTTTGTTGGGAGCAGTTGTTCGTTACGATGAAATGCGTGGTTCGGGTTTTGGAAGTGTCTGAGTCACCAATTACTCGATGATCCCTTTATTATTTAATATATAGCATTGCTCAACATATTAAAAAAAAATCAATTCTTTAATTTGAAGTTTTGTAGTTATGTTCGTGTTAGATATTACAGTAAGCACTTTATTCTCAAGCAGAGATATTATGTGTTGTGGATTGAATATCAAATGATCAAATCAATTATCATCAACTTCAAGATAAACTGTTCTTTCTAAGGTCTTTATTTATCGGATATCCAACGTTTCATAATAGTACCATTACTTACTCCTTTAGTCAAAGGTTGTTATGAGTGCACAAATCCGATGGTTAGATCGATGGTTCAGGAATCAGGATCCCGCGATAACTTATCTATTTTTGATAAACAGAAAGTGAACACACAAACAAGCAATGATTCCTCCCACAGTACACACACCTACTGCAAAGACAAAGACAACAACTGCGACAGAACATGCACCTAATATAAGAAAAAGAAAGTACGTCAGGAAAAGAGTTCCAGGAACTTTTAAGCATCCGGTAGGCATCGCCGCAAGGCGGTGTCGCACCGGGTGCGGGTCCCACCCCGCCCACAGGTCTGGGTCTCGCTCCCTGGGTCTAAGGGTCTCGCTTTTGGGTCTCG